>JAQMYM010000020.1:15592816-15608481 GCA_030014255.1 Parauchenoglanis ngamensis
CACACACACACACACACACACACACTGTATAGGCCAACATCTTCAGTCCATTGTGGATGTGTCTCAAGTCACAAGACAGGACACATAAACCCTATCACAGCCATTTTACAATCATCAGGCCAAAATGGACATACTGCTTTTAAACCCTTAATAAATATAATGGTTAATGGGGAATAATGTGTGTGTGTGTGTGTGTGTGTGTGTTCCTCAGTGTGTTCCTCACCTGAGCGGTGCTCCAGGCTGCGAGCTGCCACCTCCTCCACACAGTCCGAGGGGAACCAACCGGTCCGTCCCCTCACCGTCCCCTCCCAGTATCCACCCTCTCCAACGCTCAGTACTGAGAGAAAACACACAGAGAGAAGTGTGTGTGTGTGTGTGTGTGAGAGAGCACTGCAACATAACAAATATATGAGAATCATACAAATCCATACATATGTGAACATACATAGGACATAAAGGACGCACACACATTGCACACACCATGCACACACACATACACACACATACACACACACACACACACACACACACACACACCCTACATGCAAATTCCAAGCAGGTGTGAGTGTACCTCAGCATTACATGTAACCAGGACACATGCACAACATTTCATATGACCTTCTCTCACACATGCATACACACACATACACAAACACACACACACACACACACACACACACACACACACAAACGACACCAGAATACATACACAGACAACGTTTATCCACACCTGAGGAAACATACGGAGACACACATACATACATTTATTGATATCACTGATCATAGCACAGTAATCAGAACTTTTTTTTTGTTTACATGTGAAGACACACACACACACACACACCTTTGACTTTGTCTCCCTTGTTGAGGCTGATCTCACGCTCGCCCTGTGCTGTGTGTGAGCGCGTGGACACAAACACTCGTCCCGGCACGGCACTGTACAGACGCCTCCGCTGAGTCGGAGCGGCGCCCTGTGAACTGATGGAGCCCGGCCTGCACACACACACATGTTTATACACAAGCATACACACCCACACACATATATATTACATACGCACATATTCAGTGTTGTTCAATCTAATAATTCAGTGTAATTGATTCGGTGTAGTTCAATATAATTGATTCAGTTTAATTTAGTGTGAATGATTCAGTGTCATTCAATCCAATGATTCAGTGTGATTTAACGTGACTGATTCAGTGTTGTCCAGTCTTATAATTCTGTGTGATTCAGTATTATTCAGTGCGATTGATGCAGTGTAGCTTAATATTATTGATTCAGTGTGATTTAGGTAACTGATTCAGTGTTGCTAAATCAAATGATTCACTGTAATTTGGTTGTAACCTTCAATTACCTTAGTCATTACTTCAATGTAATGACTAAGCATGATTTAGTGTGAGCAATTCAGTGTCATTCAATCTAATGATTAAGAGTGATTCAGTCTGATTTCATGTGACTGATTCGTTGTGATTTAATGAACCCCAATTGTAATTCATGTGATTATGTGAGATTGATTCAGTGACATGTATGTGATTTGTTGTGATTTATTTACTGCATGTAGGTATTTGATTTTTGTAACATAGATTGATGTAATGTGATTGATTCAGTTCATTTATAAGTGATACAGTGTGATTTAATGTGCCTGATTCATTGTGATTCAATGTGACACATTGTGATTCATTGTGTTTCATTGGGATTTAGCGTAACTGATTTGATATAATTGATTCACTTTGTTTCAGTTTGATTAAAACAGATTTAGTTCATATGTGTTTTAATGTGATTCAGGCGATTGATTCATTGTAACGCAGAATTACATACAGAATGATCACACACTTACTTGATTGTGTATAACTTAGTTTTATTCTATGTGATTCAGTATGATTTGTTAAGTTGGCATAATTAAATTGGTATAATCAGGTTTAATTGAATGTAATTCAGGGTGATTTAATGTGATTAGGTGATGTTTCATTATGTACAATTTAGTTTTATTCAACATTTAGACTGATGCAGTTTGATTTCATGTGACTCAATGTGATTCAGTGTGACTGATTCATTATGATTTGAAGTGATTATTGTGAATCAATGTGATTAAGTGTAACTGACCTGATACGATTCATTTTTATTCATTGTGATTTATTTAAAGGCGACTGATTCTGATACTCAGATATGTTCATCCAGGAGCGATTCTGTATAATGTTTTGTGATTCGATGTGATTTGTTCATTTCAAATTCAGTTTGATTCACTAACTTTTTGATTCAGTGTATTTGATACAAACTGATTCAGTGCATTTGACTCTCACCCCTGCCTCCGGCTCTGTCTGCTGCGGTCTTCTCGGTCTCCTGTTCGGCCTCGGGACGGTGAACGCGTTCGGGCTCCCCGGGGACTGCTGGAGCTGCGAAGTGTACCTCCATGTTTCAGACCCTAACACACACCCATACACATACACACACACACAAACAGATAAACAATACATTCCATTATGAGTTCAATTATAATTAAATGAAAATTTCTCTTCCAACTGAAGTATTCATCTCTGCGCACACACACACACACACACACACACACACACACACACACACACACTGTATGTTGTGTACCTGCACTGAGACGATGTTGGGCGTGGCATTGGGAAACGCCAGCCACTCAGGAATGTTCATGCTGTTGTCGCTGTTGGCGCGGAGGAACGGGTGTGGATGGGGCGGAGCCAGCGTGCGACCGCTCTCCCGCCTCTGGGGCGCAAATTTCGGTGACTCCAAAAATGGTACTGTGGTACACACAATGCACACACACACACACACACACACAATGTAAACCCACGTAGGAGCATCCATGTGATGGACTTTCTGATGGGTTATTCTGCTGCAGATAGTTACATACTAATCTCTGATATAATAACAGCAAATATTATTTAAATCATATTGAAGTGAAAAAAACCTGAACTTGTCAACATTTGACAGTGAATAAGCTGAATTTTGCACTCTTAGTCTAAGAACATGGTGTACTTTACATGACCATGAGGTCTGGTTAGTGTTTTATTCATTTTATTTATTTTTTTTTTATTTCTTTTATTTTATTTGATTTGATTTTTTTGGTAGATCATTATTATGTACAATACAATTATCATGATATACAATTTTAGTTATTATAATTACAATCCTAAAAATAATGAACTGTGTTGGAGTTGAAAGCTCAAAATCTTTAAATCAAGTAAAAATGTTTACTTTTATTAAAACGTCTACAGGATACTTTTAAGTAATTTTTTAATCAGTTATAAGTTCAAAAAATTGAGGAAAAGTGTAATTATATAATAACTATACATAAATTAGAGTTTTTACAATTAGATTACAATACGAAATGAGACATCTGTGACTCGCTGACTCACCCACATCTGTATCCCGATGATTTTTAATGATCTCTCCCAGCTCGAAATGTCCGGACATCACAGCCACCTGGCAGAACACACACACACACACACACACTCAAAATAGGCCAAACCAAGCAACAATCAAAAACATTATTAGTCATTTGTTTTCCAAATGAGACATGAACAAAATCGCTGGCAAAACATGCACTCTAAAACCTTTAAGAGTTCTTCAGTTTTCCATCAGGAGATTTAGAAAATGTTAAATTTAGAACCTTTATGGGTTCTTTGGTTTGCTCCTTAAAAGTTGTATAATATGGTTCCCAGTAAACCCAATTTAGGAACCAAAGAACCCTTAATTATCCAAAGAACCTTCAAAGAAACCTCGAAGAACCCTTTGTAAGAGTGTACGCTAATAGAAAGTCGAGCACCTTTAAGATTGTCACTTTGATGGAAAATTCTATGTGAAATCTTATAGCAGAATGTTTATGAATTGGAAAGATTTCCAAGTAGAACCCTTTTAGAAGACTTAGTTATCTAATGAACCCTTAAAGAACCAATCTAAAAATGTTATAGACATCAAAAAGAAAATAATCAGCAATAATGTGCAGTTTGTACCATACATCTATGCATATACTGCATACGCAGAGAAACCGGGTTCTCCAAGGGTTCTTTAAGGTTCATTAGATAATTAAGAGTTCTTAGCTCCCCTTGTGCTACAACAAGGCACTTTGTTGTAGGGTTCAGTATAGAACCTTTAAGAGTTCCCCTAGAGAGACAACTGAAGAAGCCTTAAAGAAACATGTGTGTAGTGTCTTGTGTTTTAGTTTTAAATGTTCCTCATTGGTTCCTCATTGTTGGTCTCTCACCTGAAACGGCGTCTGTCCGCTGTGGTTCTTTATGTCCTTGTTTGCTCCACGGTACAGCAGGATTCGTGCGCAGCTCTCCTGTACAACAAACATTGAACACACTGCGATTGTGATGGAGGAAACTTTCAGTTGTGTCATTTAGCCTGTCTAGCAATGAGAATCTTCTCAAGCTAACTATTTAAACACAAATTAAATAATGCACTAATGAAACCGGTGAAAATCACAACAGATCCAAACTCGGGTTAGATTAGCAAAGCTAGCTAACTGTATTAGCCATGTACACTCACCCCATTCCAGCTTAATTTACTTATTTTTTTCTTATTGACTCTACAGTCATTTAAAGACTTGTCCATATGACAGGATAAAATGAAACTACTGCTAAGTTTTTCTTCCATTTTAATTTTAGATTAGCGGTCAATGCTAAGTGAAATTTCATTATAATTTCAGTTGTACTGAATATTTTCTCATAATTTTCCTGCACATCTGAGGTAAATTTTGACGTTCCTGATGTTTCTGTCTCATTTTCAGTGTCTCTCTGTCTTTATAAAGCTTAGCAACTACATGCTAGCTGGCGAAAATGTTAGTCATTAGCAGCTAGCTTATCGGACTAACTGACTTATACCTACAATACTGAAACTCATATAGAGGAATTAATTCCATGAGGTAAAATTATTGCTTTGTTACTCTCTTTTTAGTTTAAGTTTTAACTCTTTGCTATTATTGCAACTTTTTTTTTAAGTATGCCATTCTTATAGCCTATTGGAATTGCGTTGATTGTTTTGTAGAATTACTGCATTTAAATTCAATTCAACATGTTTACACGAAGATACAACATAAAGTTAAGACATTATCTTTAGGTTAGCGGTTAATGCTAAGTCTATTTTTAGTGTAATTTTCATTGTTCTGAATATTTTTTATTGATTTACGAGCGACTCTGAGGTAAATGTTGATGCTCATGATGTATGTCTGCAGTTTTCACCGCCATTGTGTCTTTACAAAGTTGAATAGTTACGTGCTAGCTTGCAAAATCGCTAGCCTCAGTCATTAGCAGCTAGCTGATGCTCATGAAGATTCCTGGAAAAATCAGATTAGCTGGTTTATACCTACATTTCTGAAAAACATACAGAGGAAATCTATGAGGTAAAATTGTTGCTTTGTGGGTTTTTTTTATTTATTTATTTATTTATTTTTATTTTAGTGTCTTCTATAATCTTGTGATTCATTTTCTTATTAATTTACCAGCACATCTGAGGTAAATGTTTATGTTCTGGATATTTTCATCTCATTTTCATTTTAGCTGTGTGTTTTTTAGCTAGCTTAAGCATGGCATCTCTATTTCCAAGTGTTCGCCCAATTTTAACTGATTTAGCCATAGAATTTCACACAACGAAAACATCTCAAACATCTCCAACCTCTTCCAGATCCCGCTCATGATCTCAGAGTAGATGGACATGCAGACGAGACATTACCTTGTTGTACAGAGCGCAGATGTGTAAGGCGGTGTTTCCTGAGGCATTCTGGGATGAAGAGTCAGCGCCGTAAAACAGCAGATGCTCCAGATGCTGCGAGTTCCCATTCTGACAAGCCTGCAGAAGAAAAGAGGGGGAAAAGGAGAAGAACGGAGGGAGTGAGCAGGAAGGAGAGAGCATGATGACAGGAAGAGGAGGAGCAGGAGATAGGAAAAAGAAAGAATGATTCCAGGAGGAAAGAGGGATTGTGGAATAATATGAGAAAGAGAGAGAAAGAGAGATGTAAACAGTAGGAGAGAAGAAAAAGAAGAAATGAATGAGTTGTGAAATGAAAGAAGAAAAGAGACAGAGATAGTGAAAGAGCCAGAGACAGGCAGAAAGCAAGAGGGAAGAAAAAAGAAGAAATGATTCCAGCCAGAGAAGGAGTTATGAGAGGAATAATGAGAGCGAGCGAGAGAGAGAGAGAGAGAGAGAGAGAGAGAGAGAGAGAGAGAGAGAGTTACTTTATACCTTGTCAGTATTTTGACACCTTTATTAATTAACACTGCTCTGGATGTGAGAGACAGCATGAAGACAGAGCGGATTTGAAATAGGAATTAAAAGACACAGTCTCTTACAAACACCACACACACACACACACACACACACACACACACACACTCACACACACACACACACACTCAAACATCTGATATCAGGTCTCTTACAAACACCACACACACACACACACACACACACACACACACACACTCACACACACACGCACGCAGGCACACACACACACGCACGCACGCACGCACGCACGCACGCACACACGCACGCACACACACACGCACACACACACGCACACACACACGCACACACGCACGCACACACACATGCACACACGCACGCACACACGCACACACGCACACATGCATACAGCTTCATTCCACCCACTCATAACAGTGTGAACAGAAACATGTGTCTTACAGGACACACACACACACACACACTCACACACGCGCAGGTCCCACCTCTAATGAGTCATCCTGCAGTAAGGTGATCAGCTCTTTGTGTATGTAATGCACATTTGGACCCAGCAGTTTAACTACCTGAGAAAGCAAAGTGTAGAGAAAGAGAAGTGTAGAGTTCAGTTATAACCTTTAACCTCTGTGTGTGTGTGTGTGTGTGTGTGTGTGTGTGTGTGTGTGTGTGTGTGTAATAATTACATCCACTGTTCAAGCCCTCAGCAAGGCGAGTCAGTCTTACACGTCGTTTACAGAAGAGTCAGTCCGTGACTCATTGCAGGTTTAATGTAAACACTCCTGCAGCATTTACTGTTGCCATGGTGATACCATCACACAGACTCATAAGTTGCATCTATAGTATATAACTGCAATCATAGCTATATGGTGAAGATGTGAGTTCTCTAAATCTAAGTCTGAGTACTTTCATAGGTCCTGCTGTGAGCTGTAAGTATTTTAGTCATGCTTTAGTAATTCTGGAAATGACATATTAATGTCAAAATAGCTCTTAAAAATAGAACACCTGCTGATTGTTTTTCACCGATGAGATCAAGAGACATAAGAGCAATGCAATGAAGGCTTTGCTTTTCAGTGTGAGATGTTTTCTGCATGCCATACCTCATGGAACCCATCAGCAGCCGTGCGCCGCACTGAGATCTCAGGATCATGACAGAGGCTTGAGAAGGTCCGGTACAGCTCAGACAGGAAGTGGTTTGGGTCAGCAAATAACGCCATGGCCTATGTGAAGAATTAGGAGTGGTAATAAGATGAGATTACAATGTATTTCTAAGTTTAGTGTCTAATACACAACTTTGGAATGACTAAGCTATGGCCATGAGATCACTAGCCTGGGGGCTGAAGCAAGCAAATTACAATGTCAGAAATGTTCATTTTACTTTTTGTTTTGATTGCATAAATAGCTAGCAAATGCTTTTATTTCCTCTTAACTATGTTGAAGAAAAATATACATTTATTTCCAGTGGGACACATTTTGGTCGATTGTAAGAATGGCTTTTATTAGTCAAAAGAAGTAGAGAGCTAATGAAGAAAACATCATTTTGGGTTAAACTGCATTAGCAACCGTTTTGATCCTACATTGCTAGCAGGTGTCCACAAACTCGTGGCCTTATGCTGCGTTCCATTTATCTCGGAAGTTGGAAGTCTGAGCTGGAAATGACATCACAGCTGAGTTGACCACGTTCGGGAAACCAAGTTGGAAAACCAACAGCAGCAATTAACAATATGAGTTCTAGCCAGGTTAGCCATTGTTAGCAATACCAGTTGAGAAGAACGCAACATGTCCGCAGATAGAACAGTTGGACAGTCCTGTGTGTACAACTATTTTACTGAGACACAAATAAGACAGACATGCTAATAACCAGTATTATTACAGCTTTCACTTAATGCTGATGCAGGAAGCAGTCAGTATGGATTTTCTCGTTGAGGTTCCTACGATTTTCCGAGTGGACGTCCGACTGTTCCAGTTGACATTTCCGACTGGGAACTTGGAAATCCCTACTTCCCAGTACAAATGGAACGAACCATTATGGTATAACTGAACTACTTAGTTTCATGAATGTTTCGCACCACAGAATGCAACTATAAACGGATAAAAAGTACGTTTGTCTTTAACAGATACTAAATAACGTAATGCTGTAACGCTTACTCGTACCCATCGTTTATGAAACCAAGTGAAACTGTTTTAACATTCCAGTGATTATTAAGTACAACTCTGAGGTAATTTCTCGTTAAAAGTGTTCCCAGGGAGCGCACGGATGCAGAGAGTCTATTTATGCCCAGCGCAGAAAGCAGAGGAGCACTTCAGAAGAGGCAGATGGCGCAGATACAGGTTTAATTTCCTCAGACGAGCTCGCAGATCAAAGCGTCCTCGGTCACAGCAGGTCTCTCTCAGCTCCTTTCTGCATGTTTTCAAAGTACGTCACGGCGCTTTTTAGTTGTGCTCGAGATCGAGGGGAACAGGATATGAAGTAGTGCTCTAAATCGGCTTCAAAAACAACCGTGGCCTGTTTAATGGCGTCTTTGTACTTGTGCACTCAGGTATGCAGCGAAATCTGTTTTTCTGAGGTTTTTGGATAAAGGTCTTAATGTGTGAGGTGTCGGTGCTTTGCGTCACTCACTGGGAAATTGTAGGCGCAGTTGCGGCGCACCAGTGCGTATTTGTTCTCCAGTTCCAGAGGGTAAGGCTGGCTCTCGCAGTGGCCGTTCTCGTGCTGCAGCCCAAGGCAACACAGCTTCTTGTAGAACTCCAGGAACCAGAGGTGCTGCTCGTCTGTGAACGACACTGTGTGGAGAGTCAGAGCTGTGATCAGCACAGATCTGCGGAGGTCTGGATAAGATCTCATGTGTAATCAAAGACAGAAGGGGTATTTAATGAAGCTCAGAAGTTCATCGCCTCAATCTGAGCTCGCGATGGCTGGCTTCATTATAGAGGACGGCTCATGCGTGAGTCAGTCGGTTAGAAAAGCTATTTATGTGGGGAAAGTATCGCTCGTACAATGAAACTATTCAGAGTTGGTTTACGCAGCTAACCTTAGTCCGTTTTCTGTGTGCAGTTCTCAGATTGTTTAAATCACCCGTGTGTAGTGCGTGCCTCTGACGTTGCCAGATGTTTCTCGAGTAGAAGCATTTGAGACAGGCGTTTTTCAAGAGGCAGAAATCAAAGCAGTCAGTTATTTCTTATAGCCAGCTGCTGTTTCTATGCCCAACACTCTTAAGTTCAAAAACCTTTTTAGGTCATACTGCATGCACTGTGGGTTTAAGATCTATCATCATCATCATCATCATCGCATGCTGCTTTTACACTTCTTTCATATCATGATGTTTCCTAATAACATTTCGGAGAGTGGAAATTGCAAACAGGAAGCAGTTCGATATCGCGTTCAGCCGTTCAAGCCTCTTTCGGCTTTTTTTCATTTGTTTGCTCTGTTTAAGGCAACATCTGAGAGAAACTTTAGCATGAGACCTTACAAAAATTATCTAGAAAAGTGCGCACTTTTGCACATGCCACATTTACTGTTTTTCAATGTTAATTTCAGCGAATAAATATTAAATGTGCATCATTATAACCGTGTTAACCTCATAATAAACAAACGAGGGGGCCAACACTTTTGCATACAGAGCACTGAGTATACTGCTTTGCTGTGGTTAAATCCGGAAGACTATGTGCAGCAAAGAGGTCTGAGACTCACACGGAGAATTCATCTGTACTACACTCTGCTCTAAGCCCGGCTCTGGATATGTAAATAAAGACATGTTGCTATTAGCGACCTGCATCAGGCGTGCAGGCGTGATTAAGGTCGGGACACTCACCCGAGAGGCCGTGGCACAGTTTGCCGTACTGGAAGGACAGTGATGCCAGCACTGCCTCATCAGCTTTAAAGCACTTCTCACAGAACGTCTTCACCAGCGGGAATATAACACGTGTCCTGTCATCTGTGGAGAAAAAGGTGCAAAGAAGATGGAAGCCATTAGTGCTTCTCTGCCTCTGCATCTTTACACAGCTCTATCTCTAGTGCACTTTTAACAATAGGTATGGGCACAAAGCAGCTGTGGAGGAACGCGAATGGAGACCTAGGTCCTTAAGAAAAAGATCAAAATAAAGAAGAGGAAAGAGATAAATCCCATAATACTATGAAGGTGAGACGAATGAAAACTTTTAAAATGTAATCATTTTTTTCTAGAGGAATATTATGATTTATGTAGAAATATATGCTTTTTGATGTCTATTTGCAACAAACAATGCAGAATAAAAACTGCTTCGGGTCACTCCTGTGTATGTTAAAATGGTTCAAATGGGCTATATGGTGCATGGCGGGGTTTGCAGACCTAGAAGAACAATAACCCTGAGCTGTATAAATTGCTGGTAATAAATGAATAGGGTAGCTGACCGTTGTCGAACATCTCCAGGAGGTTGATGATGGTGTCGAAGGCTGCCAGTCTCACGGTGCTGCCTTCATCACGTGCCAGCTCCACCAACTCCGGCAACACCACAGCCTTCGTATGCTCCGGTCTGGGCCACAAGCACAAAAACCATTACGCATTAAAAATGGCCTTATAAACGTAACTGACTTTTTCTTAAAGTTTACACAAGTGCACGGTGCAAATCCTGCATGCATTCATAGCATTAGCATTACACATATCTGTACTCAAAACTGTTTAAAAGAAGCATTTTGGTACAAGTCTAAAATCCTGTGCGTATTTTCATTACTTTGGACATAATTACAAACTTCTTTGTACTTCTTATTAACTACTAGGGTTTGATTTCATATTGTAGGCGGAGCTCGGACAGTCCATGAGCGAACCACACCTCAAACGTACTCGTGCTTATTGTTAGGTAGTTGAAGAAATGTCCTTCGTTAACGTCTCTGTGAAATGGCTTGATTGGATTCCGTACTCACATGTATCTGCTTTTGAAACAGGAAGTAGAAGTGCTTAACTGATTTACACAGCAGCCAATAGCGTTTGAGATATGCCACACCCCCGCTGAAGCTAAACCAACCTGACAGTAGCTTAGCCAGCTAGCTAAATATGGTCAAGAGTTTAACGAGAGCCGGTTCCAAATGAATAAACTCCACCCGTGTATATACTTATACAGTGGCACTGCATTTGAAAATAAACCTGGAAAAATGAGTTTGGTGAAAATTAGCTGATGAAATGTTGAAACATCTGTAAAAATGTGAACGTTTTACAATTCTCAAGATTAAAAAAAAACTGCTACCAGAGTTCCTAACTGTTTTTTTTATATAATTATAAAGACATCAAGAAATATCTCGAAAAGTGTACTGTGACATAATTTATCACGATACAGTCATTATGTCATCAGCACTGCTTGGAGAAGGGCATCATGTGCTTATTGGTGCTTATTATATAATAATCTTATTAATATTCGAGATTAAAGAGACAGGTAGCAAAAGTTCTAAATCACCAATTTAGATGTGAATAATTCTTGCGTTCATATCATGTTCATCAGATCGAATTTCAGAAAGATTTGACTCTTTTTCTCTCTTTCTTCCTCTCTTGTATTTATCTTTTTACCCAATTCCCCTGGCGATGTTCTCCAGCTGGCGACACATGCAGGAGCGCACCTCGTACTCCACGTCCTGACACAACGACCTGACCAGAGGCAGCAGGTCCTTCTTCACCCTGCGCAGGACGGCAGAACAATACCACAGCTCCGTGTTATTCTGAATTATACCGCAAAGCTGCTGAATCCTGGATTCTGATTGGTCAGCAAGTGTTCTATACCTGTCGTGCAGGTCGGTATTACTTTGTTATCGTTTCTATAGCAACAGCTCACTCACAGGGACGTGCACAGTGGCTGCTCCACATAAACAAAGTAACTTGTTTCATGGATGTTACAGAACCATAAATATGACTATAAATGTTCTTTTCAACTAAATAACAATTGTAATTACTGTGGTGTAAGAGGAATAAAACACTTATTAAAGGAAAGCAATCAGCTTTGGGGTGGGAACAGTAACCCTGCTTCATGGTTATTTTCCTCCCACAGCATGACACGGCGTTTTATTTCTTGATGATGGGTTTTATACAGCTTAAGAAATTAGCGAATATGGAAACAACTGCTGAAGACAAACTATTGTTGATTTCTAGCCTAAGGTTATTGAAATATGCAGTTTATCAGACGTGTCAGTAATAGCGCACATGAGAGCACTAAAAGTTTATGAAAATCAGACAACAATCGCTGCAAACCTTGATTCCTCAAACCTTCACATTTCACACAAACAGGAGACTCACACTGATGACTCAAATTTGGCAGCCACCTTCCCCAGGATGCGACAGCTGGCCAGTCGAGCCGGTACGGACTGCGAGAGCTGAGCTTTCGATACCAGTGGGCTCAGAATCTGCAAACAGCATCACGCCACAGTAGCAGTCACGTCTTAGCAGCTCACTTCTGTACTCTATATTCGGCTAAACAGCAGTGGGAACGAAGTGAGAAAAAAAGTTCTCATTACCTCCTGTCTGATGGTTTCTTTTGGTAAAGCGTCAACAGCTGATAGCAGAGTCTCGAGCCAAGCGCTGCTGACCACTGTGGGAAGGAGACATAAAAATAATAAAGCGGAGTCTCAGAGGAAAGAGCAGGCTTTGGACAGGATTCACCGTCTCGTGTGAAAGAAAAGGAAAAGAAATCCAGGTGGTGTTTTAATGTGATGCAGAATGAATAGGCATAATTAATGTGAATACATAAATGCATTAAAATGTCCTCTAAACGGCCGCCAGTTTTGGCCTCCAGCAGAACTTCGGTGCTATTACATTAAAGTCAGCCTGAACTTATGTCTTATGTTTATTCATTAAATTAGATAGATTTGTCTTTGGGGCAAAATTTTATATAACACTGAGCTGAAGTCACTTTTTTCCTGGTAGTCAGAGTCAGGGGCGGGGCTACACGTGAGCACAGGTTATGACATCACTACACATTAACAGCATGACTTTGGCCCAGTCACATGGAAGGATGATAGTAGCGACTATCTTCATGGTTTAATCTGACATGTAGAACACGTGATCACACAGCTTGTTACAGAATTCTTACTGGGATCATCTCGAACAGTTAACACTAACCCTTATGTCACGCCTGGCATGGACATTTCCCCTCCAGACCAGCAGAGGGCAAGCTCATGCAATATTTGCATCTCTTCTTCTGTATTAGGACTCACTTCCTGTCCTGCCGCACGCCTGCTATGTGTTTTCGCCTGATTAGTACTCTATGTAAGCTTTGCGTTTGTTGCTAAGCATTGTTGTTGTGTTTCCATAAATAGTGAGTGTCAGGTAAGACTGCCTCGCCTCACCTCGCTTCGCCTCACCGCGTCCCGTCTTTGTTTTTGGGCTTTAGTTTAAAAATATCAGTCTGTCTGACGCCTTAATGGATGCTCGTTTGAAAACAAAAAAATCTCGTTAAATGATGTTTCGCACATATTTACACTTTATTTACATGAAATGATCCTACAACAGAGGCTCCGTGCCCCAGGATCACACGAGCCCTAGGACTGCTCAGAGGAATCAAGCTGATCGATTGGATTTCTCGCTTTACTACATCATAACTAATCATAATTAATTACGTTAAGAAAACTTCAATTTGTGTATTCACATGTACGTTGAACATAAACATAAACATAAACGTTTGTCGCTTGCTAGGATTAAATTATATGAAATGTATCATACAATTATAAATGTATCTTCAATTACATGTTCAATTTCAAATCCTATTTTAAGGAGTTCGTAACTGTTAGAAAGAAGCGTGCTGACTCTGACCTGAGTCCCGGTGGTCTAAGTTGAGGAGGACGATCTGTAGGATCGAGTGTGTGTGCGTCTGGATGAGAACGATGTCGTCCTGGAGGACGGTGAGGAAAGAGCCTGCTGCGGCGAGCTGCATATCCGCCCCGGCCACGTGCAGCACTTCCTGCGAGGGAGCAGAGAAGTTTAGAATAGTGGCCTTGGCTTATCGCTAGGAGATGCTGAGGGGGAGATCATATGAGTGGCTCCTGTTCTGATTGTCAGGGCTGAGAGGAATGAAACGCAGTAGGATTTGTCCTACCCTGACTTTTGGCACCACTCTTCTGAAGGTCTCCGCTGGGTTCTGGCGCACCAGGTTCGGCAGGTTCACGATCACACTGGCTCGCTGGACGTCCTGCCCGGAGCTGATCGCGACACGGAAACAACATTCAACACGCACAGAAGTGGGAGAAAGACTTATAACCACGGTTTCATCTTATCCAGTCATATACCTCTCATTAAATGTGCACAAAGACATGACGAAGAAAAATAAAACTTTGGAAGAAAGTAGAGATTGTTATCTTATGTCTTATTTGTGTCAAACATTTACATATTTGCTTTGTAATTTGTGTTTATCTACTTCACTTTAGAAGCTTTAGATAGCCACTACCATTTCTTAAAAATAAGCTTGGCAGGCCACGCCCACAAGCAACTGTGTAAACACAGGGTTCACCAGGAATCACTCTGCATAAACATGCTCTAATTATTAGGATAAACATTTTGTTATAAATCTAACGATGTATCTCAGCATGGGTTGTAATTATCATCAGTCTCTAAGCTCAGGATTCCTCCCAGAATTGCCAGGGATAGTCTGGGAAAGATCGAATCTGCGTGAGGCCTTTAAAATTCTGCACATGCAAAGATCTTGAAGATGAATTTAAAGCTAATCGGTTTCTGCGCAGAAAGGCAAAGAGTGTAAGCGCAAACAGTGTGTCTATGATACAGACCCACTTCCGGTGTAAGATATATTGTAAAGCTTGGGAGAGGGAGAGGGGCATTATGGAGTGGAGCATATAGAGCTGTGCTGCAGAATCAGACAGACAGCGAATCAGAAATGCACCACGGTGACCTTGCATCCCAAGCAAAGACTCAAAAAAAATCACGTCCTTTTTAAACTTTTTGGCCTTCGGGTCATTTTAAGGTGTCGATGAGTCCTGCTTGCTCCATTTCCTGGCTGCGCTTTCGCTCTGAGCTATTCATTACCTTTGCACTCGCAGCCTGTCCTCAAGTGCCCTTTGTTGGCAGAAGGTTATTTAATAACTAAGAATGAGCTGTGCTTGCTGCCAGGTCTGTCAGAGGAGGAGAAGGTAATGTGGTCACGCTGTGTGCACCTTCTTGATGCCGGCGCTGTTGTTCAGCTCCGTGGCACTGTTTCCGTTTCTGGACTAGTAATCAGAGGCAGCACGGGACGAGCCGAGCAGCTGCTGTCTAAAGGCTGACTTAATCAGACAATCAGGGGTCCAGGAGCCTTATCTGATTCTCAAAGCACGCGCTTTATTCAGCCTATGTACAAGTCAGAAAGTAAAAAGAGACACACTCGCTTTTGTAATTAGGTTTGGCGAGTAAAAGGAGCGGGCAGCACGGTGGTGCGGTGGTTAGCACTGTCGCCTCACAACAAGAAGGTCCTGGGTTCGATCCCCGGGTCACCCAGG
>JAQMYM010000020.1:15620158-15642130 GCA_030014255.1 Parauchenoglanis ngamensis
ACATTGAGACTGTGTCTGAGTCCCGAACACTAATTGGAAGGTTGTTCCATAATTGAGGGGCTTTGTAAGAGAAAGCTGCTGTAGCCTTCACTATTCGAGGTACTAACAAATAGCCTGCGCCTTTTGATCTAAGTAGACGTGGGGGGTCATAAAATGATGATGATGATGATGATGATGGTGATGATGAGATGATAGTGGAAGTGGTGGTGGTGGTAATGATGATGATGATGATGGTGATGATGATGATGAGATGATAGTGGAAGTGGTGGTGAAGTGGAGGTCTTTTTCAAATAATATCTCAACAGCATCACAGACTAAAAACCACATCGTATGATTCAGTCGCACTTTCACAAGCCCTAAACGTTATTTATTTAAATAAATAAAAACCCTGTAAATAAGATCATGAACTTTCTTTCCTTTTACTTTGAGTAGTGTGTGAATGAGTGTGTGTGTATGACCATGCTAATACTCTTGCACTATCTTAAAACCCTCAGGTTTATGTATGATATCTGAACAGGATCATGTGCACCAGCAGTGGCCTCAGTCTCATCTCCCTCACCCCTGCTGAGTATGTTTAATTAAAAAAAACTGTCAAATATTCATCATCAAGTTACAGTGTATAAATAAAGACTGTGGGGACCTCTGACCTCTAACTTCTGATTGACAGGGATGAGAATCAGCTGCTCTCCGCTGTGTGTACCGGAGATGTGAGGAAAGTGAGGAATTTTCTGATGCGTGATCTAACTCCAAGGAATCTTCTGACGGCTGATGCAGATGGCTGGACAGCGGTACATGAGGCGAGTTATTATGGCCAAGCTGAGTGCCTGAAGCTGCTGCTTACAGGTGAGGACGTGTAAATGCAGTCAGCCATTTTCTTCAAAGAAGTCAAATAAAACATCATCACCATATCAACACATCCTGTCTGAAGTTGCATGACGGCTTCACTAGCAGTGTCTTCTCTTCTCATTCTGTATTTACTTTTTCAGCTGTCCCTGAGATGATAAATGCTCAAACCCATAAACACCAGACTCCTCTCATTCTCGCTGTATCCCGGGAACACTTACTTTGTGTGGAATGTCTTTTGGAGAAAGGGGCAGATCCCAGGATTCCCACCATAACCAACGAGACGCCTCTCTATGAAGGTGATGAATTTAATCACAATGTGTACTAATTACATAGTTCACTGAAAAACTCATATCAAGTGGAAAATACCATGAATATAGTTACATTTATCTAATATATTTCTCATCATGAGATTAAAATGGATTAAAAGTCTTCATTAAAATGGATTCATGAGCTTGAAATTATCTTTTTACATTAGCAGATCATTTCATTTCAAGCTTTTACTTCTAAACACCTTAAACTAAAACATCTAAACACCTTGTTTGCAATCACATGGCTACTATGACACATGAAATTCAGATGGAGGGCAGGAAGTGAAGAATCAATATACTGCAAAATTGGAAAAGAAGGAAAGTGAGTATATAAAAGGGTTGGATGAACCTGCATGCAGAAGGGATTGTCAGAAAATTGAAGCATATTGGATGTGATCCTTACAGAAAGAAGAAAAGCGAGTGTTCCTATAACTTGACTGATGTACCCTGTGTGGTGGTGATCGACAATGCAAATTAACTCGTCCTCCAGACCTCCCGCTACACAGCTAGCCAGATAAACGTGTACAAGCGTATGGAGACTTACAGCTAGTCTGTGTGCAGCTTGGTGCACAACCTTGGAACCAAAGTAGCACTGAACTAGAGAACTTGTTTTTGCCTGGGTGATAGCAAGGAAGGTTAACAGTAGCTTCATATTGTTTAGTATCTCTTAGTGAATGGTGATAGCTAGCTAGCATCGCTAAAAACAAATCTCCCAGTAGCTAACTACAACTGCAAAACACCACATGGTGATAATATCGCAGATGTAGCAGATGTTTCCTGCAATATCTCCACCCTGGTCTGTATTTTTGACCTTTTTTTTCATTAGTTTCATACTATGTATGTAGTAAAATGGCTTTAGCCTAACCTTTCATGAAGTGCTTACTGCAAACATGAGCATTGACGGACTCCATTACTCTACACCAGACTTGGTGATGCAATGGTTTTGGATACATTGTCATCCTGGAACATGTATGCATCCCGGCGCACACGTCCCCTACTACACAGGTTCCTAACCCTGGTCCTGGAGTACCCTGTGCATTTTAGCATTTGACCTGCATCAATACAGGAAGGGCTAAAAATATTAATTAGGGGTCAAAACAGAATGCAATTATTTAACACTAATTGTTCAGATTTACGCAGAGATCCACAGCAGTCCAAGTGCAGCTTGGCGAAGTCTGGTATTCTGATGTAATGTAGTACCTATAAGCCAGAAATGGTGATGTAATTGTAAAGCAACGTTTCTGACAATGATAGGATTGAGACCCACACATGCAGAAATGATGGACTCAAAATCTAGAGCCTTACCAGTCAGCTAACTCATCCTTTCCTGTTTGGGGTTACATTGATTATATTATTAATTCACTTGTTTCTATCCACCTTATATAAATCAAGCATGATGTTCGGGATTTTTTACACCTCCTGATGGTGAACATTTTGTCCACAGACGTGATTTTTGTTCAAGAAGAACGAAACCTTTTTTGATATCATGACCAATCTCTGTGACTGGCTGATGAGGCAGAGTATGATCCTGCTAATCCATTGTGCTCTGCACACGTGGGTTCGAATTCCATCCTCATCGTGAGCAGTGTTTTAAAATAACATACTGTACCATTGGTTATTATGCAGCCATATAAGATGATCAGTTCAATTCATAGAACAATGGATTAGCAGTCCATCACATTAACCACTCAGCCACCTCATCCTCACCTCTATGTAGATGATTTCTGATGCAGTTATCAATGAGTTTTTGGTCTATACTGGTATATGACTGTATAGTGTACCAGGTGTACTAGTGTATAATGTACTATAACCTTTTCCATCCCAGTGTTTATATACTGCACATGACAGATAGATGAATATGTAGATTTTTTTTCTCTGCTTAGCGTGTGCCACACGTAACGCTCAGATGGTTCATCTCCTGGTGAGAAACGGAGCAGATGTCAATCAGAAATGTTTAGACGGATGGACGGCTCTGCATGAGTCAGTGTCACAGAACGATCTGGAGATCTGTGAGGTTTTAGTGGAGCACGGAGCTGAGATCAGCTCTCGCGACATCTACGGAGTCACGCCGCTGTTTCTCGCTGCTCAGTGCGGACGTCTGGAGCCACTGAGCTTTCTCATCCAAAAGGGTTCGTAAACAATTATTAACCCTCTCGTGCACACAGAACCATCTGCATCATGTCCACCGTAATGGACAGTCAAATTAGGGCTCTGTTTTATGTGTTAGGAAAATGTAAGATGTATATCATGTCCAAATAATTTCAGACCATGAATGTAAATTAATGTAAATGTCTATAGCTCTCTACACTATCTGTCTTTCTCAATCTTTAATAACAGTCTGCATAAAATAGAATATAAATATCAAAATGTAAAAAAAAAAATATCTGCCAAACTTTACTGCTCTCTAACAATTAAAAAAAAATGGTTTGTTTGTTTGTTTGCTTCTTGTTTCCTCCTTGCTTTATGTCCTAAACTGAACTAAACAAAACGAAATTTTCTATATTGTCTTCGATATCACACATTTTATATGATAATGCTTTTAAAAAAAAGAACAATTTTGGACAATAGAAGTTTCATGGACAATCCATTTACTATTTAATACAAGAGATCAAAATTCATACATCATACGAATGCAATTGTAATAAAAAAAGAAAGAACATCAAATCTGTATACACATATAAATAATTTATGCATGAAAGAGTTACGTTACAGTCTGATATATTTGCACCACGGCACTGATTAATTTGATTAGTTTTGTTGGTTGTTGATTAGTTTTCTATGACCGCAGCTCTCATTCTAATTCATTATGGTTTCTGTGGTAACAGCTCATTCTCGTTGTTGTACAGTGAAGAATAATCAGCTTCAGGATGGTAGCAGAAACTCAGCTTCATCGCACCATGCTGTGTACCTGTGCAGGTGCTGATGTAAACAGCGAGGCGACAGACGGAGCCACGGCGTTGTACGAGGCCTGCAGGAATGATCACTCAGACATCGTGGAGTGTCTCCTGTCTCAGAGCGCTGATGCTAACAGACCAGGAAAGGACGGGCTTTTACCTCTTCACGTTGCAGCGAAACACGGGAACAACAGGTCTAGAGCAAAGACAAGCACGTTGAATGTTGAGTTTGTTTCTTATACTTGGAGTGATTGATACTTTAACCATTTCAGATTATTGAAACAGTCTTTACAGTCATGCTGTTTATTCTTAGCTGGTATTAACAGCTCGCTGTATCCAGGACAGGTCAGTGTCGTGGAAGTAAGAGCTGTGTTTGTGAAATGAGAGAACCAGTGTGTGGAATTCCTCCATATATTAACTGAAGTTTAATAACCTTCTACATCCCATTCAGGATTATCTCCAAACTGATACCGATCACGAGCATGACGGAAATCCAGCGCAGTGGCATCAGCCCTGTGCATCTCTCAGCCGAGAGCAATGAGGACAAAGCCCTGGAGTTCTTGTTATACGCTGGCTTTGACGTCAACTTCCTGTTGGCTCCGGGACGTTCCTGCATGTATGAAGACCGTCGCCTGTCACCGCTGTACTTTGCTGTGGATAACAGGAACCTGGAGGCTGCCAGCATGCTTCTGGACGCCGGCGCTGATCCAAACCTGGACCCGTTCAACGTCCTGCTGCTGGCTGTGAGGCAGGGTGACGTACACATGGCCACCTTACTGCTGGAGCATGGAGCTAACGTTAACGCTTCCCTCCCTACACACCCCAGCACGTTCCCGGCCTGCGTCATGCTCAGCGTGAGGAACATCACCATGATGAAATGCCTGATGGACCATGGCTGTGATGCAGGAGCATGTTTCCAGTGTGAATATGGAGCTGAGGAGCATCCAACATACACCCGGAGCGTGACGGAGATACGTCCATGTTCGCAGGTATGTCTGCAAGATAATTAAACCTTCAAAAAAAAAAGTTTGGTTTACTATATCTTCCTCTTGATCTTCTCCACACACAGTTCTGTGAGATGATCTCAGCTCCGTCGGTGTGTCACTGCACAGGACCCGTCGTTAACCTGCTCCTGGATTACGTTGCTCCTGTAAAACTCTGTTCCAGACTCAAGAAACTGCTGGAAAGTGAAGAGTCCTGGATGCATATCATAGACAAATCAAGTACGTATGTCCAAATGTAACATCCCCCTTGGTTTAGGTGAAACACATCTGAAATAATACATTATTACGGAGCTTAAACATTTGTACGCCCATTAATGCCTTTTAGGTGTGTTATTTAAATTTGTTTCTTGTTAAGGTGTTGACTAATTTAAAACACTTCACTCTAAGGCTACGTCCACATTAACATGATCTCTGTCCAGACTCGAATTTTCGCTCCCTATCAGAAATAATCTTCATCCATACTAACACTCCTGAAAACGCATATCACGTGACCATTCACATACACTGGGCATGTGCTAGTATAAACAGGAAGCAGGTTGTCCACTCTGCAGTTGGTTACTTAGTAGCAGATCACTTGAATAATAATTCACCTCCTGAGCATGTGGACAGTTGTAGCGTTATCAAATGCACAATTTAACTGTACAACAGCTGCTAGCAAAGACACCAAGGTCAGCAATGATTGTAATTTGGTTATCTATACTGCGTTCACCACTGGTAGTCGAGGCTGATGGTGTCTGTTTACTTCCGGAAAATGGTCACATGATAGGATGAATCGGGGATATGTCGTGACTGATAAGACCCAATCATGTGGGTGTCTGCATCATCGTTTCCAAAACGTCTACGTTTCTGGCCACCCACACTAAAATGTTTTAAAACTTAAAAACAGCAGCATTTTCAAAATTAGCAGCTCGAAAGCTCTTGAGTAGTATGGGCGGCGAAATGCGTGACGGGTCTCAAAATTAAAATGTATTAGTGTAGACATAGGCCAATTGATAGTTTCCTAAACTAGGGGTTATGGCTTCATGTGGCGTCATATCATCACTGACACAAATGAAAAAGGACAAATTTCTGTGGACTCAGTGGACCGGAAGTAAAATAACAAAAACAGGTACAAAAATATTCATTTGAAATTCAGTATGGATTTACAAGTGGGACAGTAAACAATGATGAACGCCGAGTGCCAAGGCTTGGACAAGGTGGTTTGCCTAAAAAGCCTGGAAACCCCTTAATTAGGTCTCAAACATTCAAAGCAAAACATCTCTAACGCACTCCAAATCTATAAACACTGGTCTCTCACAGAGCTGGAGGAGGAATCAAACAAGATCTCAGCATGTTAAGAAGAGTGACTAGAAACAGTGACAGCCGTCTTTCAGAAACAGATGCAAAGACACGAAAAATGTAAGAAACAAACAAACAACAGAGGACATGGAAAAGTCCTTGGCAAATAAGAGCTAGAATAAAAGTCCACATTAATATTATATGAATTTGGATGAATGCTCTGCTTTCCCAGAAGTCCACTTAACTAGGTTAAACATCAGCAATTAACCTCATTAAGATGTTAATCCTGTGCATTAATACACTTGAATAGACAGTAGAGGATAAGTGAGTATTAAATCCCTGGAAGGAGTGACTTCATGTCGCAAAATCTCTTCTGATAACGTCTCGGGTGATGAAGTTTGAGTCAGAAAGTGAACATGTCAGCTATGAACTGATGTGAAGACGTGATTGGAGTCTGGCTAGCGTCTTCATTTACACTCAGTGGAGTGTTTACGTGCGAGGTGACTGTGTTTGGTGCTAGCACTAGAGTACGTAGTCCAGCAGGTGAGAATCCGAAAAGAGTGCAGACGTGCGCATGTTTTAACATGTGAGAAACACCTAATGGATTGTTTTCTTTGGGAACCTGGTGATTGTTACCCCTAAACCTGTTAATCTGATGCATGATCTGCTTGTGCCTGATGCTAGAAGATCTCCATAAGAAGGCTTCTTCCATTTCAAGTACCACCATGCTCTCTAACGTTTACATGTGTAAAATAATTTCCACAGATAATCATTTCGGTCACGTCCACCATGGACAATTCCCCTCCAGACCACCAAGGGGCGACCTCTATCATAGTCTGAATGTCTTCTTTGGTTGTTCCACTGATTTCCTGTCTGGTGTTTCCTGTGATTAGAGTCCCTTTATAAACTCTGTGTTTTCCCCTGCTTGCTTGTGTGTTATGTAATTATCTGCTGTCGTGTCCTCCATGTTAGAGTCTTACTGATTTGTGCAATTTCTTATTTCTCTCGACTTCTGAGTCTTGCCTTGGCTGTTTTTTTCCCTTGAGTTTACAGATATTTTCATACACAATTCAAGTACTGGTTAATTTCCTTTTTTTAACGACCATAATCCAACGAATCCAGCATTAGACATATTATTTGGTTACCTATTGGAGTTTTATTCCTGACCTTTTTGCTGAAAACACACATTAGGGCAACGTTAACAGTATTTACGCAGAGAAAATCTCTTTTTGTCCAGCCTATTTCTCCTAAAGCTCAATGTAACATCAGTGTGAGATTTTGAACATTTTCTCACCCTTTTTAAATTCATCTCCTGAGAAATAGCTTTCACGCATTAGCCCGTTCCCAATTTATAAAACTGGACAGGATACTTTGTCTTAGACCGAGTCATTCTTTGGCTCACTATTTCTGCTAAGGTGAGGTTTATGAGAAACAGGTCAGAAATTCAGGAATCTCCAAATAAGAAATAATTTATTTCCGATGAGACGAAGAAAAGACTGTTGAGAGCGGTAAATTATTCCTCTGGGTATTTATACTCCAGTTACTGAGATTCATATTTAAATCAATTTGCTCAGATGCGCAGTCTAATAAATATGTATAACTTATAATAATAATAAATATAATAACTTTATTAGTAGTGCAATATGCTTTCAAGCATTGTAACGATCATTAAATCAATTAACCACGCGATTACATTTTATTCCTCTTCCTCATCAGTGCTTCCTCAGAGTCTGATGCAGCTCTGCAGAGTGAGAATCCGACAGGAAGTGGGAATTAAAAGACTGAAGTGGATCAGGAACCTTCCAGAAAGATTGATCAGGTTCCTCAACCACAATGTGCAGTGTGAAGACATACTTTAAACTCCTGCGTGTACGCATCAAGCCTCACCATCTATATGACCATATGTTAGGAATAATGCTGATGAAGCTTAGCAAACTCCCCTGTTGTCTGCAAGCTTAAAGCTTTACCTCTGACTGCTGCAACGCGCCGACACTGGAGACTCCTAACTTTAAATTTTTTTTATGCATTTCTTGTGAAGTCTCTGATAATAACGTATTAGAACGAGCGCATTAATTGTAAACCTGCCTTCTGTTATTGAGAATGAATCAACACCTTCTGACCAATCAGAATCCAGAATTCAGCAGCGCTGTGCAGTAATGGATATTAATACAAAGTGTGTTACATGCTGAAGTGTCAAGTTTATTTTTCTGTTTAAAATATTGTTACTATAATTGACTTTAGACAGCATTACTGTGTGTGTGTGTGTGTGTGTGTGTGTGTGTGTGTGTGTGTGTAATATCATTTTAACCAGATGATGGTGCTAGAGTTATAATGTAGAAATTGAAGAGAGACATCAATCGTGGTGGGTTTGTGTTTGTGCATTAATGCTATAAAATAACTTCTATTCCATTATTAATATTAAAACAGATGTAGATAAAAAAAATAATAATATCCTCTATACTCTATACAAAATAATATACAATTACCTCTTATGTGTCCATTATAGACATAATTCTCACTCTGATTTCTGTCCTATAATATCAGTGATTTATATTCCCATTTATAGAGTGGTTTTTTTTTTTTTTTGTAGTTGTTGTTCATTTCTGCAGATTTACATTACATTAAAACAAACCCTGCGTATTTTGTTCGTTTGTTTTCTTGTGTTTCAGTTTTAATAAAATTAAGAGCTGATTTGATGTTGGCTTTTATGTCTGCTCTTTTGTCAAAAAAAAAAAAAAAGGGAAAAAAATTAAGAAAAGTAAAAAAAAAAAAAAAAAAGATAAAGTTAAGTTAAATAATGTAGTAATAAATTATTATTTGTATGATTATGATTATTTTGAATTCATTTGATCAACTTATTTTTGTAAGAGTGTAGCGAAAACTAAACTCTGAAAAAGCTCTTGATAACACACTTAACTAGTTAAAACACACAGTCAGGGGAAAAAAAAGGGTTCTTCGGGTGTTTTCCTGTTATAGCCACGCCCCTAAGCTTTGACTGGACACTGATTGCATTTCATCTCAGAGTAGCGCTGCTGCCACACTGGGCTGACCGCGAAATGTTATGTGTTAGAATCACATCTGACACAATTTCTTTATTCATTTCTCTAAAAAAGCAATTGTTTGCTGGTAACGAGACATGAGCAGTAGCAATGAAAGTTTTACTTTTCAGAGTATAACACTTTCTGCATGTTACTAATGAAAAGCAATGATATTTTGCTCGTCAGTGAGAATGTGTTCTGCTCCGGCGTGGAGCATCTTCTCCATACCTTCCGAGAGGAATTATAAATCAATCAAAATGGTCTGGTCGATAGTAAATAACAATTCTGGAGCTGCGAATATGCAAAAACATGTCCATTTATAATGTCGGTTTAAAGTGCAGAGCAGAGGAGATATTTGTTGTTTTGCTTCTCTGAGCAGTTTGTTTATTCGCAGTAGTATCACTGTATATCCATCCACTGTAACTTTCCCCCCGTCATTAGGCCAGACATGCCTTAATGTCCTACGTGTAATCCAAGTAAAGATGTGTTTGAGGTCACAGGTTTGTTTACAACATTACATCCAGATTGCTTTCACAGTAGCACTTAAATGAATAATCCAGAACTCCACAGAGCAGTCAGGAGAGACGGATCCGAAAGAGCAGAACTTCTACAGAATATCGGCATCGTCCTGCTTCCGGCTCAGTTTTCACATTGAGTAAGGTAGGTCACAATTCAATAACAGCAGCATCAACAATATTTAGCACCGATATTGACAGTTGTGCAACTTATCATCAATTCTAAAGCTCAGTTTTTAAAACTTGTACATTTTTCTGTACGTTTTATATGACAGTAACATGCTAACCATGAGCAACTCACCTCAACGCCTGCTTTAGCAGCTATTTTAACTAGTTGGATGAAGTCGACAACTTTGGTCATAATCAGAAATGAGCAAATGTTTGCTTCCCCCAAAGTTTCTGCATAATCTTAGTAAATTATCTGCAAAAAATAGAAATCCAATAAGTTAAAAATAAAATGAACTCCTAAATATGAGGCAAATTAAACTGATTGAAGAGAATGACATGAAATGAAAAGTTCACGTTGTGGAGGATCTAATAGCTGTCCAGAGGAGGTGATAGAGATTTGAGCTATCAATGGTATTATTGTCCCATGGGTTGTACTATGTGTTTTCTTTTTGTCCTTCTTTTTAACATCAGCTTGCTCAGGGACAGCAGATGAAACTGAGCCATTTGGCTAAATCAGACACATTTGCGTCATAACTCATAGACTGCAAAGTTTTGCAAATGGCATATAAACTTCTAAAGCGATGTAACCCATCTCGAGCACTTCCTTCACCTGATTCTGGATCAGTGTTAATTCCTACAATGAATCACAGCACAGCTGGTGGTAGATATTATGATATTAAAGGTGATTTATTATTCCCCTTTTCCACAAGTTGACTCAGTTCCCTGAGGTCTTAATGAAATCCTTGTGACCTACTTTGGTGAAAACACCACAACGATAAAGCTCCGTTCTCACGCTGTCTAAACAGCCCTGTAATTAATATGTGAGTTCCTGTTCCTTTAAATGATAATGAGCCACTGCTCACCCCACCCCCCTCTTCTGCCAGCCAATCAGGTAGCACGTTCCTCATGAATAGTCATGACTCCTCGCACCCCCACCCACACTTCTCAAGCCTTGGTTGGACATTCTGAAATAGGCCGCCCCAAAGAAACTGATTAGAAAATTAATATTATTAAGTTTTATTATATTCAATTTAAGTCCTTTTATCCTTAAAGGTACTGTTTATTGTTATATTACTTGTCTGATTTTTATTATCTTCTATGTAAACATAAATATTATTATTTTTCAAATACTTTTGCTAATTAATCTGTTCATTTTGCACTCTAACTCATTCATTTTGCAGTCTGACTGCATTCATGTGCAATAAAGTGCTGCATTTTTCAGGATCTCACCTCTCCAGGTGGATGATGGCGGCTGCACAGGTGTCAGCCCCAAGCCTGCTGACTTCCTCTGCAGATACGGAGGACTACAGCGTTTTTTCGAACATGTCTGAGGAGCAGCTCCTGCAGCTAGCTATTGAGCGAAGTTTAGCTGATGCTAATACTCAGCAAATCTGCTCTCGCACACCAAGACTGACAGCTCAGTGTTCACATCTCATCCCACGGTCTCAGAGCATCCCTCCTCCGGCAAACCCACCCGCTAACCCACCGGCTAATCCACCAGCTAACCCACCGGCTAATCCACCAGCTAATCCACCACTCAGCTTGTCAGATAGGTTAATCTGCATAGCATACTGTTAGTGATTTTCCACCAAAGCACTTTTTTACCAACATTAATGTTTCAGCGTCTTTAGAATCCCAAATGGCTTCCTATTCACTGTACGTGCTCACTACATGGGGCAGTACACCCTACCTAGTGCACCACTTTGCACAATTGAACATCACTTGATTCAACATTGGCACATTATTCACCCACAGAAATGAGCAAAACTGAGAAAGTTAACATTGAAATGTCCCTCTATTTCCATGAAGGGCAAAGTATTGGCACCCCTTGCCTTTATTTGGATCACTAAAACAAACTGCAATGGTTTTCGACATACAAAGGACAAGCAACAGTAGAAAATACATTCACTTACCTGGTTTCATTTTAATTACCATTTACTAATCATGTCCATGACTAGTCCACACCCCAAACTACCTCTAGAGAAACCTCTACTTTCCTAGGTAATGTCATCAGAAACTAATATGCATGTACTCAGTACATGGAGATATGGAAAAATATAATTCCAGACTCTGACTTGATAGCCCGCTGTCAGGAAGGTGGAAAAGCACTATTTTACACGTGCCATTTTGTTGAAGTGTTCCGTGAATTATAGCCCACTCTCACGATATATCATTTTATCCTTGCAGTAAGAAACAAGGCTCGAGAATCAACCGAGATGCTCAAAATCATTACTTCAGCAAGGACAAGAAAGAAGTCATTGCTTGGACAAGGCACAATGGATTTCTACAGGTTACTGTCGATTCAGTCAAGTGAGTGTCTATGAAATGCCAAATTGGCCCAAATGTGGCTAAAATTAATGTGTTGATTGGTGCAAATTGGGCATTTTATTTCCAGCAATTTAGACCCTTTTCTCTCAGCGATATGGAATGGTGATGCTAAGGCTCTAAGTGCACTAATACAAACCAAATCCAGAAACCTTTTGGAAGCTAATCAGGAGGGTTGGCTCCCCCTGCACGAGTCTGCTTACTACGGCCATGTTGACTGTCTAAAGATTTTGTTAAGTGGT
The DNA here is from genome assembly GCA_030014255.1 of Parauchenoglanis ngamensis. NCBI lineage: Eukaryota > Metazoa > Chordata > Actinopteri > Siluriformes > Auchenoglanididae > Parauchenoglanis > Parauchenoglanis ngamensis. Next base: position 15,632,777 of record JAQMYM010000020.1, read on the forward strand.
AAGGAGTTATTTATAGACCATCCCATCCCAAACAGTCCTGTGTTTCCTGTACGGATGTCCATCCATGACAGTATTTGATTGTGTGATGCTTTTAGCCAAACCAGAGACGATTAACAGACGCACCCTAAAGAACCAAACTTCCCTTCTTCTGGCTGTGAGTCGCCGACATTCATCTTGTGTCCGTTATCTCTTGGAGAAGGGTGCTGATCCCAACCTGGCAAACCACCTGTGGGAGACTCCAATATACAAAGGCAAATATGAGATGAATGAGATGAATGCATCTAATTCAGCTATGATGAACTATTAAATATTGCACGATAGCGATGTTGAATTCTGGATTCTGATTGGTCAGAAGGTGTTGAATCGTTACATTTCTTTAACAACAGCTCTGACAATAATGAAGGTTTTATATTAATGTGTATTTATATTTGTATTTGTGTTTGAAAATTGTCTGGGATAACCATCGTTTAAGGTGTAAGATTTAGAGGTATTCAGTGTAGGCAGGTTCATCAAGTAGTTTCCAATCATGTAAACAATATAGGTTAAACAGAGTAAGCCTGGTTTAATGTATATGTTTAAGCAATAATCAAGACTACTGTTTGGTAAATAAGCTTCTGTATGTATAACCTTGTATTTTACAGCTTGTGAAAAGGGCACTGAAGAAGCTGTTGGTCTTCTGATTAGATATGGAGCAACAACAACCAAGTCGTCTGTGCAAGGCGTAACACCACTGCATGAAGCTGTAACCAGGAAAAATGTGGAGATGTGCAAGATGCTTCTCCAAGCAGGGGCAAATCTGATGGCTAAAAACATTTATGGCATAGATCCACTATTTACAGCAGCTCAGTGTGGCGCTGCTGAAGTTCTTAGCTTCCTGCTCATGAAAGGTAGGCATCAGAAACACTCCCTAAAAGAGTAGCTAAGTTAAAGGCATTTGTTACAATTAAAATATCAACCTGCAAGGTCATCAACCACATCAACCAGGTGAAGGTTTTATCCAGGGAAAGACTTCAGAAATATTAAACATTATAGAAGTGGTATGTGGCAACAAATTGACAAGTGGCCGCATACTTTTAGTGTTGGCACTTGCTGGTTTATTGGTATTTATTAGGTTCATTTTCTTCCAGGTGCAGACGTCAACACTCAGGCTGACGACGGTGCCTCGGCCTTGTTTGAAGCCTCAAAAAATTCTCACAGTGAAGTTGTGGAGATTCTCTTGTCCAAAAGGGCTGATGTTAACAAATCTACCAAGGCTGGACTACTTCCTATTCATGTTGCTGCTAAAAATGGACATGATAGGTTAGTGAAACAAGATTTATCCATTTATAAATTAATACCTGAAATAGTTTGATCACGCAAAAGTTTGACTGCATAATTTGTCTTCTTCCTCAGAATTGTTGCCATGTTAATACAGAGAACTAGCAGGGCCAAAATAAAGCGTTGTGGCATCAGTCCTCTTCATATGGCTGCAGAACGTAACAGAGACAATGTTCTTGAGATGCTGATAGAAGCCGGTTTTGATGTCAACTTCATGCTATCAGAGGATTGGTCCAAAATGTATGAGGATCATCGCAGCACCGCGCTGTACTGTGCTGTGTCCAACAGTAATGTGGATGCAACCACAATGCTCCTGGAGGCTGGGGCCAATCCAAACCTGGACACCTTCAATCCTCTGCTCGTTGCAGTGAGGAAGGGATGCATAGAAATTGTCAAACTTCTGGTCAACCATGGTGCAAATATTAACTCCATTCTATCAACTCACCCCACCGACTTCCCTGCTGCTTTGATTTTTTGCATGAGTTACTTGCCAATGATTAAGTACCTCATGGATAATGGGTGTGATGCCTTGTCATGTTTTAAGTGTAACTACGGTAGCAATTCTCACCCACCCATAAACTCCAACAGAGATGGAAGGGACAGACTATATTATTTCAGCGATGAAAGTTCAGAAAGCTGTGTACAGGTAAATCTCTAGAACAAATGTTGGGGAACCCCAAGGGTACATCCTTGGTATTTTAATTTTGTATTTTCACCTGAATGTAGGCTACATCTGAGACTAACTTTAGGGTATGGTAGTGGTCCTCAATCTCTATTCATCTACATTACATTATTTTCAAAGTTCAATACATTCACGTTCTCGGGTAAAACATAAAAAACTAAAGGTTTAATGGATCTACCCTAAGTGGTTTATTCCTCAGCAATTTCTAGAGAAATTTACATTCCCCACTTTGTACATCAAGACCTTTTCCATAGTGAATTGACATGTGAACTTCAAGGAACTTCATGGCTATGTCACTAGGAGTTTAATGCTCCCAGTAGCGCCACAATTAGCAAAGAGGTCTGAGGAGATAGATCAGACAAAGAGAGATCCTAACCTAATCCTGACCCCCATGAAAGGTAAGAAAGTGTACCATGGTAGGATTAGGGTTAACCACCCCTGGAGCCAGGCCTGGGGGTAGTGTCCTCAGGCAAGCATCTGGTGACCAGGCCATGCACATTATCTGTCTTTTGGGTTCATCACCTGCATGAAAGGTGGGAGTCAGTTGCAATGACAGGTATGTAATGGACAGTCTTAGACAGAATAGGCTCTTGCACTGAAAATTTACTTACCCATGTCAGATATATTACAATACATGCCAAGGCCATACCCTTGTGGTACCCCAGTGACCAGCAATGATACAGTTTTGTACAATTTACAACTTGCTTGTTGCTTTATTGTTTAAAAATATGACTCCATCAGTTCTGTGAGATGATCTCCAGGCCATCAGTTAGCTGTTGGGCTGGACCTGTCATAGACATACTGCTTGACTACGTGGGTCATGTGAAGCTCTGTTCCAGAATTATGGAACACCTGGACAGTTACAGCGAATGGGCTCAAATCAAAGACAAAGCAAGTATGTAAAATTTCATTAAATTTGCAAACTTTTCCCTTTATAGACCCTTAAGACCCAAGTAAGTGTGTGGTACATCCTGTTGTACACAAGATGGTGGAGGATCAACAGTCTATCCTGCTTATACTTGGCATGAGGTGGGAATACTTCCTGGTTTTTGGTAACCAGTCCATCAAAGAGCACCGTGTATACACATTCACTCCTACTTGCATGTTTCTGGGAGATGGAAGGAAACCAGAGAACCTGAAGGAAACCAGACACAGGGAGAACATGCACAGAGCTCCATGCTGACTAGAAATTAAGCCAAGCTCAGGATTGAACAGTGGATTCTGGAGCTGTGAGGCTACCCACTGCACCACAATGCCGGCCTCTGGTTTCCTCTCACCTTGAAAAATGTGCCAGTCTAAATTGCCTCCAGGTGTGAATACGTGTATGCATGGTGCACTGTGATATCCCATCCGGGGTGTATTCCCACCTTACACCCAGTGCTCCCTGGATAGGTTCTATATCCACCGTGACCTTGATGAGGATAAAATGCTTGATAATGAATAATGAATAATTATCCAGTACTTGTCCTAGTACATATGTGTTTTATACCATAAACCTGGTTAATATTTAGAAATTAGCAGGTTTGTTTGTGAATAATAGACTATGAAGCATTATAACTAAGCATTATAACTCCAATTGTCTGTTCAGTGCCTCCTCGGCCTTTGATGCATCTCTGCAGAGTAAAGATTCGTCAGCAGTTGGGAATCCAGAGACTAAGGCAGATGAACAATCTTCCTCTTCCTGGGAGGCTTATCAAGTTCTTACGGCATGAGCGAGAATCATTCCGTGATATCCTGTAAAAGGCTAAACTTGTGAAAGTGAAAAATAGATTTCTTTAGGTTTTTTAGCATCTTCTATTTTTCTGGACAGGCGATGCCATGGCTTTACAGGAGATTATATAAGGAACTATCCAGCGAGCTCCTCAAAGCTATTAAAGATGTGTAAATTCATTTAAAAAAGTCCTGGTAAGTCGTGAGACTGATGTTATTGCTGATTTATTTTTTTAGTCAAACCAGATTACATTACAGTTTACATTAAATATTATTACTGCTAGGTTTTAAATCTCTTCATGCTCTTTATATAAAATTGCACATCAAGTACAAAGTTAGCTCGTTGTAAGTTGATTTATTTGCGCCTGAATTCTGATTGGCTGAAATGGCGACTGTATCCATTTGAGTCTGAATGTGACGAACGGAATTTTAAACGTTTTGTGACATCAAAATGTGATTGACATTTCACAAAGGTTTTTTTTTTTTACTGTCAAAAACATCTAATTCAGTTTTAATACAAATTCACTGTATAGAAAACTAAATTGATTCGATCCAACTTTAGTGCTTAATACAATTTCAGAGTAAAGCATAGCGATTTAAGATTTATACTTTCAGTATGTACATTTTTTTAACCACGGTAATATAATAAATGTGACGCCATAGCACTACTGTCATACTCCGCTGAGTGTTTAATTCCAGCGCCAGCTAGCTGAAGTTAGCTTAATGAACAGGAAGTTAATTCCATATGATATGTTACTATATGTCTAGTATACATTATATAGATTTCATGAGTTCTACAGTGAATTTATATTCTGAGTAAGAGTGTACAGGATGTGGATATGTGTATAATATTGTTGTATATGATGTACAATAAATATGTTTTTACAACACATCTGTGGTTGCGTTAATAAATAAATACCATTCCTCTTGAGTAAATCATTCTTATAATTTGGCTACATAAGTTCAAATCTATTTTAATCAAAGTATGTCTAATTTAATGAGGTGTTTTTATATAAAGTCTTGCTAAACATGTAATTTTATACTATTAGTGTATGTTATTAATGAATAGTCTAATTATAATAATCCGTGTCGAATAACAAATTGTTTTTTACTGCCCAAGAAATGACTAAAAATAACTGTTACTTTACCCTTTAGAGATATATACAAGGCTCTATGAATATGCAAATTTGCAGACAATTAGGATTGTCCTGTGTCATTCCTAAGAGCCTAAAACCACTAACATTAGCATACGTAGCTAATCAAGAAGGTATTTGCTGATAAACTACCTAGCAGTAATCACAGGCTAAATATAATCAGGCAGAACACCATCATCATCTGTTCACAGACGTGTTTGGTCCAGATCTTATTTAGCGATGTCACAATCTAAGCTCTAACATAGCACCAAACCAGTTTTATGTAAAAGCAGCGAGAAAATTGTTTGTTTGCTCTTTTTTTACATTAATACGATTAAAAAAAAAAAAAAAAAGCAATTTCTTGTATACTGTCCTGAAGAAAACTTAAAGCGTTACCTCTGTTACTAAGTGCTGACACTGGAGACTCCTTCCATAAATACCAAAGCGTGTGCAGAAAACATGCGCTTCAATTTGGAACTTTTAACACTTATGCTACAGGCATGTTGTGTAACAGAATGTTTGTGTAACATGAAATTTTTAAACTGTTGCATGTTGAAATGCTATTATAAAATCTCAGACATGAAGTCCAAACACATCGTCGAGAAAAACCTGTTAGAGATCAGTTACACTGCTCTGGCCATGACCTGGTGAAATCAGAGCTAGTGCAGCGTGTGTGTGTGTGTTTGTGTGTGTGTGTGTGTGTGTGGTGTGTGTACACGCTATAAAACCCTCTTCATGACCTGATGGATATTTAATTTAATCTTTTAACAAACAAGTTCCTGGAAAACTGATCTGTCGATGTCAGGAAGTTCGAGTGCTTCTAGCCGTGACCTTTAGGTGCAATAATTAACCAAGTTGTTACATTAAAGTAAAATTCACCGTCAGTGATCACTTTCTAACCCATCGCCACCTTCTTGTTGTTCATCTACATGTCATACGTGGAAGCGTTGAACAAAATATGCCTCATCTTTTCTTTCCTTCGCGAAAAACAATTTTATTTTGTTTCGATTTTTTTAACTTTGTTGGCACCGCAAATGATGACTCGCTACTTAGCGCTGAGGATTCTGGGAAGGGTGAACTGGCACCTTTAATACCTAACTCTGTATTACTCTGTATAACCCAGTACACTTATCTTGTCTTGATGATTTTAGATGGAATGTCCCTGTTGTTATCAGTAGTGCTATACCTTCATTTTAACTGCGTTGTGAGAACTTTTTTTCTCACACACAGTGTTATTTCAGTGAATGGCCACTAGGGCACACAACACACGCACATTAATAAATGAACAGCAGCTATTTAGGAATGTTATTAGAAAAGATCAAAGATAGGGAAACGAGCCGCGTTAAAATAAGTGAAGTTAATTGGATACACACAGCCATTTAGGTTCAGGAAAAGCATAGGGAGGGGATGCAAACTTTTGCACTCCACCATATGTGCATGGAATAAACTCTACATATCTTTACAGATCTTTTGAAAGTTAGCGTTAAAAAAAACACCCTAAAAACTGCCTTAGCCTAAAGCTCCTGTCAGCTCCGGGCTCTTCATGTGGCTGTGTTTGTGTCTGAACTTCTCTCTCAGTTCTTTTGGTTCCTGCGGTTCCTCTCCACATCCTGCTCCAGCTATCTCCTGAGCGGAACCTGAGCCCTGAGGCTGGCATGCAGAGCCCCTGAGATCATGTGCACTCGGTAGAAATGTCCTATAAACAGAGCGGGGACACAGGGACGCTTTTGGCAGAGGACTAGAGCAGCAAAAAGCCAAAGAGAACGTTTTGAGAAGAAAACCTGACTTTTCAACGTTCAGAAGAAGGTAAGTGTCCTTCTTATATTATATTATATTATATTGTTTGTGCACAATATAATATAATATAATATAATATAATATAATATAATATAAAGATTTATTTCTACTTTATGCGGTGTTGATTGCATTAATGTAAAACGTCATTACTTTAACGCTCGTGTTGTGAACGCTGCTCACCGTCACAGCCGCTGGAGCTCATCAATTATTTTTATTAACGTAAAGCTTACGCAATAACTTTTATATAAGGACTTCTATATTTTTAATGTTTGATTATTAGGTGTATATACAGAATATACGCATACCTGTTATTCATGATATTTCAAAAGAGCTAAAGGATAAAATAGTGATAACAGGAACATGAGCTTTAGATCCAGAGAGCTGCTAGGAGCAGAGTTTCTATTTATAAACCTGAAGAACAGATATGCAAGTCAGCTACTTATAGCCCATAACTGCGTCAGACACAACACATGACTTTACAAAAGCAAAACAAGACAGTGTTACACACACACACACACACACACACACACACACACACACACACAACCTCCACAACAAGTGGGTTTAAAATGTTAGACTGCTTCATACACTTTTTAAATCCTGTAGTCTGTGCATTGATCTTCACGAACCTTGAAGGTACTGAAGGGTACTCAGGGGTCCTGAGGGGTACTGAAGGGTGCTGAGGGGTACTGAAGGGTAGTCGGGGGTACTGAAAGGTACTTGGGGGTACTGAAGGGTACTCAGGGGTACTGAAGGGTACTCAGGGGCACTGAGGGGTAGTGAAGGGCACTGAAGAATACTCAGGGGCACTGAAGGGTACTCAGGGTACTGAGGGTAAAGCGTCAGTTTTTAAAGTTAATTCACGTGTTGTTGAATTGTTGATATTTATTGATTAAAACTCGAGCTGTACTGATACTAGAGATGGAAACAATGCTCCAGCGATACTGAAACCTTGAGCAGGAGCCGATATCGACACCCAGCCATACTGATCTCTTTAAAACCCACTCGGCTTTCTAATGTTTTTAACTGATGTCTTTTACAGTTAAACTCCTTCACACACAAATCACTTACAGTGTAGACATAATAAATATAGTAAATAAGAAGTAAATAAGATAATATAAAAAGTATAAAGCGTAACTAGAAGATTAAATTCATAAGTGAACTTTGATATTGGCTGAACAGAGCCCGCTAAATACGTTAAACATGCTAAACACACTAAAAGAGATTTAAAATGTTTGCTTGTTATAAAATGTTAAATATTAAATCATTTAACATTTAAGTGCATAACGGTTAACAAATGGTGTTGCTAGGGTGTTGATAGATGGTTGCTATGCTATCCTAGTTGATTACTAGGGTGTTGCTAGGTGGTTGCTTTGGTATTCCAGGTGGTTGCTAGGGTGTTCATAGGTGATTGTTAGGATAATTCAGCTGTTTGCTATGGTGTTGCTAGGTGGTTGCTATACTATCCCAGCTGTCTGTTAGCATGTTGCTAGGTGGTTGCTATACTATCCCAGCTGTCTGTTAGCATGTTGCAAGGTGGTTGCTATACTATCTCAGCTGTCTGTTAGCATGTTGCTAGGTGGTTGCTATACTATCCCAGTTGTCTGTTAGCATGTTGCTAGGTGGTTGCTATACTATCCCAGCTGTCTGTTAGCATGTTGCTAGGTGGTTGCTATGATATTCCAGGTAGTTGTTAGGTGGTTGCTATCATCCCAGCACCTCATTTCCATCAGTGATCTACGCCTCTGCCAAATTTCGTGGATCTATTTAAAAATAGTGACCAATCAAAAATGGTGCAAACTTGCGAAAAGAAGAAGAAAAATTATGGAGCAAAAATTAAAAATGAAGTGCTTACTGAAGATGAATTAATGAATGAATGAATATGATCAATCTGATTCTACAGTCTACATCAAAGAGCTTTTTCCAGCAACAGATTTGGGGAACCGTAAAGGTTCTACGTAGAACCCTTAACAAACAGACAAGGTTCCAAGCTGGAACCACTTAATTATCCAAAGAAGTATTTAGATATTCAAGAAGAAACAGTTACATTTCTATGAGTTATTTTTATTCTTTTTTTTTTTTTTACTTCATTTCTAATACTGTAAGAAATGATTCTAACCCTAACCCTAGGTGCTAATAATTATGGTACAGCCATGTTCAAATGGATTTTGAACATCCAAAAGCAAAATAAAAAGCAAATAAAGCACAAAGGAAAAGAAGCTGCTAGCGAGCTGCTATTAACTAGCGCAGCACCAATGGTTTGGTGTCACTATTTTCTTATGGGGAGGAAAAAAACTTTAGTTTTTTTAGTGGTAAATTTCAGTTTTTTTCTTTCTGTCTGTGAGGATTGTATCATTAGCCGTGTTGTCATGTCCACTCTTTCATCTTTTCCTTTTGGTGTGTTATTCAGGACCACGGACTCCATCATGGCGGCTGCCGGCGGGCCTGTACTGGGCGCCACCAATCCCACGCTGACCCACGATGACTTCTGTCTCTACAACTACATGTCTGATGATGAACTGATGCAGCTGGCCATCGAGCGCAGCCTCGCTGAGACCCACACCAGCTCCATGACATCTTCAGCTGAAAACACGAAGACCGCCGCTCCTCAGCGCAGGACAGAGATTCCCCGGCCGAGTCAGCGCCAGACACCGCGGCCCGCTCCCGCCCCCGGGGCGGGGGGGGGAGGGGCTTTTGATGGAAGCCGGATGTTGA
>JAQMYM010000020.1:15648149-15672141 GCA_030014255.1 Parauchenoglanis ngamensis
GGATGGATGGCTGGATGGGTGGCTGGATGGCTGGATGGATGGCTGGCTGGATGGATGGCTGGATGGATGGCTGGCTGGCTGGATGGCTGGATGGATGGCTGGATGGATGGCTGGATGGATGCATGTGTTTATTGTAAACACACTTTACAAAAAGTGTAAAACTAAGTCATATTTTTACATTCACCTTCACTGGTTGATAAAAGATGATTATTATTAGTAGTATTTAATTTGCCACCGATTTGATTGAGCTGTGAATTCCTCAAGCAGTGAAGAATCTTTTCCATCCTAGGGTGGTGTAAATATCTGAATGTTTCTGTGTAACTGTTGAAGTTAGCTTGTATAACTGAGTGTGTAAATGTTGTGGCATGCTGTTTCAGCTCCGACCTCTTCACGTTCGGCTCAGCACACCATACTGACAGGGCGCTTCAGTAAGTCCTACAGCGTGGCTGGAAACAAAATGCAAAGCAAAAGATTCAATGCTGAATTAACATGTAGCATTATTAACATGATATTTACATGTGGAGTAAAAACAGTGTGGCTTTCATTTATGAAGTAATTTGACTTGAACCGTGTGTCTTCCTGCTCTTCAATCCAGCTGTCACTTCATCCTCCACTCAGACTTTAAACTGTGATTTAAGTCACTTTGGATTTAGAAAGTCCATTAGATGTTGTATTTCATGGTGGTGGACATAAGGCTTCATGACACCTACGTAACTCCTTCCACATAAACCTACATATCCATAACAATGTCAAAACTCATTTGTTTGAAAGTTATGACAAATTACACATTATTGTTACACTTTCATAGCACAGACATAGTTAGTCATAAACATTTGCCAGGCATCAGGATTGATGAATATGACTTCATGTTTATGAAGCCCTTATGTCAGGACATTATGCCATGTGAAGTGTAAGAAGTAGGAGTTTTTCTAACATAAATAAGAACCCTCATGCCATTTCACTGTGTGTATATCACGCAATAATTCCAGCTACTAAACCATTCTTATGTAACTGCCTCCATTAGCAGTTTATTAGCCATTAGCATTGCTGCTCAGGTGTATGAATCAGATGTAAAGCGTTATAACACTGCCGCTGTGCTTCAGAATCGTGCTGATGCTCATCCCTGCCACCAGCAAGGCCCGTGTGAGGCGTACCGGCATCAGTCCTCTCCATCTTGCCGCCGAGCGAAACCGAGACGAGATCCTCGAGCTGCTCATCGAGTCCGGCTTCGACGTCAACGCCACGCTGTCCGAGGACCGCAGCACCATGTACGAGGACCGCCGGAGCACCGCCCTCTACTTCTCCGTGATCAATAACAACGTCGACGCCACCAGAATGTTACTGCAGGCCGGCGCCAACCCCGACCTGGACACGTTCAGCCCTCTGCTCGTAGCCCTGAGGCAGGGCTGCATGAGGACCGTGATCTTACTGGTGGAACACGGCGCTAACGTCAGCGCCTACATCCCCACGCACCCCACCTCCTTCCCTGCCACCATCATGTTCTGCATGAAGTACCTCACCATGCTCAAGTACCTCATGGACAACGGCTGCGACGCGCTGTCGTGTTTCAGCTGCGTGTACGGCAGCGATCCTCACCCGCCTCTGAAGACGAGGCACAGAGACAGAACGCGCTACAGAGACGATCCAGCGCCATCACAGAGCACCTGCGTACAGGTGATCCAACAATCCATTCTCATACTATTTTTAAGCAGTGCCGTTGCTTTCACGTTCAATTCTGAGCAGAGCCAGAAAACAGCAAAAACCAACAAATAAAATATAATATATACATAACCGTGTCGTTACTGCTTCGTAGAACTTACATAGATACCAAATAAAATAGAAGAAATATGACATTTAACTGACGGACCGTCAAAAAGATACCTAACCTCGTCATTAGCATTGACATATTGTTCATGAAACTGTTATAACCAAGATATAATATTTGACTTAAGGACTGTAGAAAATGTAAAATATAAGTGATAAAGTATAAATAACTCTGTCATTAGTCATAGCATTCATTAAAATTCATTCAATTCTTATTAAGAGAATTCATGACTAAAGTTCACCTGTGCTGAAGTGGGCGGAGCAACACAAAAGGGGTGGGGAATTTCAAATCCAACAGCAAGTTTGTGCTAAGAAAAAAAAATCAGCTGCAGAAGTAAAGGTGTGTTATATATTCTTCGTGGTTGTGCGTGCATGCGTGTGCCTGGGAGGCGGAGTCACGGAGCACTCAAACAGCCCCGTGTTTCTGTAGTTCACTGTGCAACCACTAGAGCTCAAATTCCACCTTTAATCCGTTCCGATGAACTTGAGTAATAGCGTCTAAAACTGAATGAAATCTGTACAGTCCTGACTGAACTGAATCAAGCTTAGCACAGCTATGCTACCACTGATGCTAATCCTGTACCCGTGTCTCCTGAACCTCCAGTTCTGTGACATGGTCTCCACGGACACGTACAGCCGCTGGGCGGGGCCCATCATAGACGTGCTGCTGGATTACGTAGGGGAGGTGAAGCTCTGTTCCCGGCTCGTTGAACACTTGGACAGTTACTCGGACTGGGCCGGGATCAAGGAGAAAGCAAGTACGGCTAAACCTTCAGGCTTTAAAACGTCACTGTTTGACAGGAACCTTCACTGGGTGTAACTTTTGAACTTTCAGTCACTCTATCATCATTCACTTTGAATCAGAAAGCATTTGTGTGTGTGTTTCTTTCCGGTTCCAGTGCCCCCGCGGCCGCTCATGCAGCTCTGCAGGCTGAAGATCCGGCAGCTGATCGGAATCCACAGACTGAACAGAATCAAAAAGTTGCCCCTTCCTGTAGGACTGATCAAATTCCTGAATCACGAGGAACGCTTACAGGAATTCTGAACCTCATCAAAACCCAGATGAAGGGTAAGATTAAAAGAATAACTAAGGAACAGCACCTTTACGCTATATAGCACACGTGATGACTATAAAGCCAAATCAAATCTAGCAGTAATGTGATCTTTTGCATTTAAAGCTGCATCATTTCTCTCAGTTCGTACAGTTTTATAAGGAAATCAGATGCTCGCCTCTTGAAAAACCTCTAAACCTCTTTTTACTTGTCTCTGTTTCGGCCCCCCAAACAATCCTGCATTACTGAATATATTACATCCTTTTACAACATACACACCTTTCTGTCTAAGATTTACTTTAATTCTGGAAGAAGAACACATTCTGGTGCAGAAGACGATAAACACATCTAAGAGTAAAATTGCAGAATATCCCTAAATTTATCTTATTCAAGTGATCGTTATTATATTTATTAATAATCATTAAATGCTGACTTGTGCAAAATGCTATTGTATTGTATTGTAAATATCCTTAGGAGTGCATTTTTCTGAATCTGATATACAGATGTGACAAATTAAAGGAAAAGGGCACAAACCAATCCGTTTGAAATGCAAAAATAAGTAAATGCCCCCACAGCATGAGAGAGAGAGAGAGAGAGAGAGAGAGAGAGAGAGAGAGAGAGAGAGAGAGAAAGAGAGAGAGAGAGAGAGAGAGAGAGAGCGAGAGAGAGACATTGTGTTTCCTTTCATTTGTCACGTGTCAGTACTATACTGTAGATGTATTCTGTGTGTATATACTTTATAAACAACTTTATGTGTACAGAATGTGTGTGTGTGTGTGTGTGTGCGTGTGTGTGTGTGTGTGTATGTGTGTGTGTGTGTGTGTTGATTTAAGTATTGGACTGAATTGTAGATAATTAGACATTAATTTCTACACTAACATTAATACAGTCCAATTTAAAAAGGTTAAATCCAGCACTTTTAACAGTTCCTCGGTTTCTTCCTTTATAGAAGGTTTCGATTTCAGAAATGCATGTAAGTAGAACCTTTTTCGAATGAAGTGTACTTGGAAGTGAAATGGCTATCAACACATTGGCCAAATACTGTAGCATAAAGTAATTAATTGATTCTGAGTGTAATAAATTAATATTAAATATTGCATTATTTCCACTTTATTGTATGCATTACTATTAAATAAATCTTGAAAGCACTGATAATAATGTGTCACCTGATCTGAAGTTTAATTCATGGTCTTGTCTCCTTCGTTACTTAAGTTGAAAAGAGTATTTTAGGGATTATATATTTTTCTCATAGTAAAAAAAGGTGTTTTCTATTTCTCGGTAGGAAGTGTTGTAGCCTCACAGCGCCGGGTGTCCAGTTTGATCCGGTTTATGCTTTGTGGTTCCTCTATAACATGACAAGCTGCATTTTTTTGTTTGTTTTATTAACTTCAACAGAGAGAAAAAAGTAAGGCTGGTGTGGGAATGGCCGTTTATAGCTGCTATAACATGAACGATAACAGGTATTATGTTTAATTACATTAAATGTAGCTGTTATTAATTGATAAAAAAGTTTGATGTGTTGTTCTAGAAGAAATAAAAAATGCACCATGGTACAAGAGGAATGAAACACTTTGGGTGTGCTGTTATTGAAAATAATTGCTGACTGTTATAAAGCGCTGACACTTTAGACTCCTTCCATAAATGTTAAATAAAATTCTTACGGAAAACTTCACCATATCAATGATTTTTATTTTTTTTTTATTATTTGGAGTGAATGAGTTGTTACTATAGAAACGATATAATAAATAAAGTTGTGATTTGCAGCTGCACTACTGTATGATCTGCTGTTATAGAAAATTAATCAACACTTTCTGACCAATCAGAATCCAGAATTCAATAGCACAAAAGTATTGCACTTATAACTGTAAACTGTAATTAAATGAGTTGCAATGCTGTCTAACAAGCACAAGGGGGCAGCAATGATCTACATGTTCTGTGATACAACAAGGTTTGAAATATCCATCTTAGACATTTGTCCAATCTGCTGAGACAAGTTATAAATATAAGCTACACTGTATGATACAGCTTTGCAACATCACTCCTGCTGATAATTCCCATTCTCCATTTGTCTTCCATCTAAATGTCTTTTGTCCTCCACTTTCCCCTCCATACATCACGGCTCTGAAGCTATCACCAGCCAATACAATTTGCGAGATGGGCCAAACCACAGCAATCCATTCTGCCTCCCTCATCTCTGGTCCAGTGGAGCTCCAGCAGCAGTCGTTTGGAAAAATGTCTTTTGAAGCGCAGGCTGTGTGCCGAGAGGAAAGGGTTTCAGCACCGTTTGTTTAGTGCAGAGGTTTGAGTGGACAAATAAAAAGTGCTTGCTGAAGGCTGAGGGATGTTTTAGAGCTGGATGTAGAATCAGGCTTGTACACTAAGTCTTGTACCACTGGTATCGCCAAGAATATAAATTTGTGTGCCTATAGAGAAGAAAGAAATCCTACATTATATTAGCGTTGCTATTTCATGGCAAGCCACAGCAGTGATGGCTGATTTGACACACCTGAAATTTACTTCCTTTCATATACTTATGCGTCTTTTTTTTTCTCTGCCTGACAGTGAGATTGGTGAAGGCAAAGGTGAAGCTGCAGAAATGCAGTGTGAGCTGGAAAGTGAGCTGGAAAGCCAATATTTTGGCCCCAAATAGCCATAGAGGCATCAGCCTTTTTCATTATATATTATAACCCTGTTACTGGCCATCTGGAGGTAAATTAAACATGACAGCGATTAATGGCTCATTTCTACCAGTCAGGCATCCGGAGGCCACCCCAAGCACACCGTTATCAGTATCACCTTAAAAAGAACTGGTATGGATCTCCTCTGGCCATTGGACTGGGAGACAATATTCCAAACCAGTGCTCAGTGCTCCGGGATCAGCAAAACCAGGGGAGAAGAAAAAGACAGTGGATGGTAAATATTAGCATTTCCTTAAAGTCTCACATTTGCTTCAGTAGGTAATCTAACCTGGATATTATGGATTTGTATCCAAGAGGTGGCACGGTGGTGTTGTGTTTAGCACTGTAGCCTCTCAGCAATGCGTTCGATCCCTGGGGCAACCAAGGGGTCTGTGTGGAGTTCGCATGTTCTCCATGTGCCTGTGTGCGTTTCCTCTGGTTTCCTCCGACAGTCCAAAGACATGCAGATTAGGTCAACTGGCTATACTAAATTGCCCATAAATGTGAGTACGAGTGGTTGTTTGTCTCTGTGTTAGCCCTGTGATGGACTGGTGGCCTGTCCAGGATGTACCCTGCCTCTCACCCCAAGCTGGCTGGGATTGGCTCCAGCTTCCCCACGACACTGATGGATAAACCGTATAGAATATGAATGAATGTAAACAAGTGCTGTTGCTGTAATCACAAAAAACTGCAATGTAAAATTCAAATCCTACTAACTATCCAGTGTGACCCAAATGCGTAAATAATCATGGGTTCCATTCTGAGTCTGGTTCTTCCTCATGTCCTCTCAGGGTGTTTTTCCTTTGCTACCATCATTTGCTCATTAGGAATAAATTCAAAATCAGATTGAAATTTTATATCCAGATTTCTGCAAAGCTGCTTTTGTGACAATGTTCTGTTTAATGCAGTATATAAATACAACTGAACTGAGTAGGCTTTATTGTTTATGTCATGTGAGACATCTCAAGGGTTCTTCCTCGTGTCGTCTCCACAGGCTTCATAGATAGACAGATAGATTCATAAGTTTATATTCAGAATTTATATACAGTACTTCTGTGAAGCTGCTTTGTGACAATGTCTGTTGTTAAAAGTGCTATACGAATTGAATTGAACTGAATTCATATACTTTGCACATTGCTGTGAAATAAAGTGATCAGAACCAGCGTATACCAGCCGCAGTCCGGTGAGGTGGTGGAGCACTTTTAGAAAACACTTACAAATATTGCTCCTAGACGTTGGATGGCCTATACAGGTGTTAACGCTGTTTAAATTATTAAAGGGCTGAAACCTGGGAGTGTAGGAAGCCCAGAAATTTTGAACTGTCCCGACATACAGCTTAATACATCCTGAACCTCAGAACCAAACTCCTCCACGATGTAACTTCTCCAAGGGGAGTTTGCTCCATTGTGAGAATTTGTTTTCACCCCTGCAACAAGCCCTCTCGGATTATTTTACTCTCTGACTTGTGAAAATGAAGGAACGCACATGAAGCTGAGCATACTAAAAATGACATTCATGTTTGCCCTAACGGTGCATAAACTTTCAGCTATACACACATATTGTATATAAACATGCATTTGAGTTTCCTCTTCGTAACCGTCTATGTTTTTTTCTTGGCCCATGTCCATCATGCAATCAGCGATTTGGTGGAGTCCTGGAGCTCATCCCCCCCTTCAGGAACCCTGAGGCATCTCGAGAGCTTTTCTTTTAAGCCCCATCAATGTCAACAACACATTAACAATGTCTGACACAACAAATCAACAAGGTTCACTTCAGCTTTGGCTTTCAGACCACTCAAGCCATTGGAATGTTTTGGAAATTGGAATTGGAAATGTCTAAAAGTAGCCAGGTAGTACACAGAGAAGGGGAATTGAGTGCTGTGTCTCAAACTGATCGATCGATACATAGATAGATTGATAGATAGATATTTTATTGATCTGGGGAAATTGCAGTGTATGTGTACCTTCTTTATTACACTGTGGTTTGGGATTAAGCCCGGGTATTCTTTTGTATGCTTATATGCTTATTATCATAACTTCCTCAGTATTACAGAAATGTTATGAGAATAAAAACTTGTTTCTCAGTGCTACATAAAAAAGCAAAAACTCTTATCTTCAATAAAAGTTTATCTTTTAGCTAGCCTTACTCCGCTAGCACAGCCTGCTCTTCAAGCTCTATTTTGATTTTGCTATGTTATTTTGCTTTGTGGTTCGTGATCATCACTGACCTGATTGTCAGTATTGCGATATAATAAAGCCAACTAAGTGAGCTAGCCAGCTAACAATACCCAGCTAGCTAAAACACCAGCGCAGCTCAGGTGGCTAGAAAGATAGTGGTAATGAACTAGCTTGTTAAATTTAGTGTTGAAAACAAAATCTTTTAAGTAAGATTTCTAGATTTCTCATCATTTCTCGCCTTCTCTGGCAGCTACGACTTGTGGTGTACCTCAGGGCTCCATTTTGGGCCCTGTTCCATTTTCACTGTACACCTTCTTCTAAGGTGTATCTTTCAAATGTACATGTTTTATGCTAAGGAGGCACTGCTGTATTTCCCACTAAAACCAGCTGAAAATTAAAAAATCTGAAGAATGCTTTTAGTTCTTCTGATACTGATTGCTGTAATTCCCTTTACAATAATCTGTCAGTCAACTCGGTTTTTTTATTCAGATGGATTCATGTTCTCGGGTCTAGTTAATTGCTAACTAGCTAAAGTTAGCTTGCTAGTTGCACCGTGAGGTGTATGAAGTATAAAAATCACAAATCCAATAGTTCTTAACATTATGCTACACAACAGATTTATTCAATCAAGATTCAATTCAATTATTCTACACACCGCAAAAAAAGGTTTTCCTGGTGTCTGACTTGTCTAATGGTCGAAGCTGTCTCAAATGTGAAGAGGGGGATTATGGGTAGTAGGTGGTAGACGCTCCACTGGAAAACCCTGCATGATTCAAACAGCTCAAGCCGCAACCAACTGCGCTGCAGGGTCGATGCTAATCACAAACACAACCCATGCTGCCAGATGCACCTGGCATCTCTCTCTCTCACACACACACACACACACACACACACACACACACACGCACACACACACACAGGACTCGGCTTTTATTTCTTCCATCAGACAAAACCTCCCTGTGCCAGCTGCTGTGTCACCGCAGTGTGAGGTCTTTACACGAGGAAGGCAAGTCAAATAAAACCAGTTACAGCAGCGCTGCTAAAGTCAAGGCTGAAGATGCTGGCGTCTCTTACCTGACAGACTCTGAGGCTCAGTTAAAACAAAACCAGTGGTCCTTTATAATGTTCTGGTTTTAAAAAAGACCACAAATTGAGGTTCGGTTTCAGTGTTCATCTTGGGAGCTAACAGTGAGCCTCCTGAGACCCAGACTCCAATGTTGTGTGATTTCTCCTCACCGTTCCTGTTTCTTAGCACCGGATAACTGTTAAACTTGATCAGTGTCTTCAAACAGGAAGACGTTTGGCGAAGGAATAATACCCAGTGGTCCTCATCTGACTATCTTACAAGGATATACACACAATGCAGCTGGGAGAAAATACAATGTCCTCATATGAGGATAGTGGAATCTCAAGAGGATAAGTCAGCTTCCTGAGTCGATTCTTTCAAAATGATTCAGATGATTCACTCTCACCTGCGAGCAACTAAAACTTCCGGAACGTCCCACATGACTTCCTAGCCTGTACATGACCTGTGTCCCATCAGCAATCGAGCTAAACACCACCACAAAACTAAACAACGTTCCACTTTTTGATCTATTCTCATGAATTGACGATACCTTTGTGATAATCGACAAGAAACTTACAAAGTTCAATATCACTCCATATATAATACTTTACTCATGTCATACTACATGCAATAGACTATAATACCACAGTGCTGTTTATTCTCACATCCGATGAGTTAGAAGGTGCTGATTGGCCAGGAAGAGATTTTTTAAATTGTACATCTTGACGTTATATCATTACAACATTTCAACTGAGATTTCCTTAATTAAGCACGACTTATCAATCTCAGTGGGGGTTTTTTTCTCTTCCCTGAACTGTTGCGATTATATCTTTCACTTGGATGTTATAGGGTGCACTGAGTAAATAAAGCTGGAGCAGATTATTTTTTTTGAGTGTGTTTTCATTTTAGGCTGTAAAGCAACACAATGGGAATATTTAGAAGGGGGTGATTCCTTTCTATTCCTACTGTACACAGTTCCTGTTTACTGTTTGACATAAACATGGAAGAAAAGCTAATTTCTGTTTTGTGTCATGTATGATCTTTCCTTACGCATGTACAGAAACAATACAAGGAAAAATAAAGCTTGTAAGGACGTAGCAGAGCTCACTAGTGCCTCTGGTGAGTGTGCGTAGCTATTACAGCTAGCATGCTTTGCTAATCTAATCTGAGAATGAAGCTAGTACAAAGTTGAGCACGTAACACGTAAATCCAGCTAATGACTTTCATGTTATTTAGTGTGTGTTGTTTATGACAGAGGATGAATATAAGGACATGAGAAACATCAGCAGGAGTGTGATAGTGTGAGGAGTCTCACAATTCTCCAGCTGTAACTCGATTAGCATTATATTTTGCGGTTTACGGCAAGCACTATTTCAAAGCGAGCTTCTGGTTTGCATTTAAACAACCTGCAGATTAAAAACAATGTTGCTAAAAATAAAAGGCAAAAGAACAAAGACTCGTGCTAATGATATCGACTGAGCTAAATAAAATATCAACCCATGATCAAACTACAAGAAAATACAGGTCATGTGGTGATTTTTGAGATGGTAATGTTTTATCTTTTGATGTCCCGTGGCGAGTTGTTGTGTGAAAGGGAAAAAAGGTTTTACCTGCTGAGTTGGATTTCAGCAGAATATTAAAAACAAATATTCCTCAAGCAGGGTGGAAATGAAGTTTTTTTCATTAATGCCAGTACTTTACACCTACAACAGAAAGCATGTGAGATTCCAGAGCGCCCCCTAGTGCACATGTTCATGATACGTGCAAATTGTTAGTATGTTTAAAACCTCTGGAAAGTTCCTACAATTTAATAACACTTAAATTAACTTTTAAGACACTTTTTTAACTTCCTCAGCTTCGGCCAGTTGATGTACAGGAATGCCGATGTTCGTGATCTCCATTAACACCGGTGTGTTTTTCTTCTTAACTACCGCAATTCCGCTAATGTCATCATCCCAGTAGCAGTAGCATCATCCCATCACTGCAGCAGCGTGAGCGCAGAATGAGCAGTAACAGTAACATCAGGTCAAAGTCCTTCAGAAGTGAAGGTCACTACGCCACTAATAGGCGAGTGAGGGTTATTTCTGCTTGCACGACAGAACAATGTGACTAACGTGTTTATACAGAAAGGGCACAGACTGGAGACCATATAACACTAAATATCAACATATCAACAATTTCCCATGTTTTTTTATCCGTTTATGAAGTGTGTCTGTCATACAGATGGCTGTGAATGAACTGGAACATAAGCCGGGTTTCCACTGTGGTTTTGCGGCAAAAAATAGAAGCGATATTTTAAAAATTTTTAAAAAAATAAATACAGTAATGAAAGGTCTGCGTAATGCTTGTGTGATTAAAGCTGGGTTTTCTCCTCTCGTGATAGGTCTTACAGAGCGCTCTTTTTCCAGAAAGGTAGCGTTTCCATTTGCTCTTCATATCATGTCATGTGACTTAAATGTGAAAAAGACGTTTCAATTTTCTTAAAAATATTGCTTTATCGAATTATCTGAAAAAAGCTTTTTTGAAATATTTAAGGGTTTTTTTTGTCAAAATTCCCGTTTCCATTGCTCGGTTTTTAGTTCACAATTTCAAATTGCGCATTGCAGTCAACAAATTGAGGTAAGTTAGTGCACTCATCCCGACCAATCAGATTTGAGAAATCGGTAGCAACAGCAGAGGGCACAGGATGGAACCCTGAGGCACTCCACATGTGACACTGACATTTTCGAGAAAAATTGAACCTACTTTAATGAGCATAGAAAAATTTGCTTTCATGCCTCAGAGTATGATATGCACAGTACATGTTTCGTGTATGCTTTTGTGCAATGCTAGCAATAACACTGTATTTATTTATTTATTTATTTATTTATTTCTGCTTAGACACACACTGCTCACAGGAAGGACGGATACCTTGCTGGATTAGCATTGCAGCAGCTAGCCATTCAGGCCCCTGTTTCCACCCAGGATCGATTTCCCGATGAGGCAAAGCTCTTAAATCACAGTGCCATGGCTGTGCTGACTCCACTCTACTCCTCAACCTGGAGGGGGAGAGAAAAAAACCCTAGCAAGAAATGAACGCCTGTCACAACACCATCTATCACTGGCTGCAGCTGAGGACACCGTCTCCCCGTCTCCCCTCCTGCCCTCAGACAACACCGGCCCCAGAGTTATATCCACTGTGTCTCCTAAAGTAAGACGGAGCATTACATCACTGGCAAATGGAAAGGCCATGTCAGCTCAGAGAGATGTTTGGCAATATCTTATTAGAGCTGACACGCTTTAATGCCACTGTGTATAATTCACCTACATCTCCAACGCAATCAGGCAAACACGAATACTCACCAGGACACACGCTGTGTCTTCTGCCGCACGTTACTCAAGCTAGTATGCGTAGATAAAGCTACGCATAGCTCACATATATTGTTTTGGCTTCTCTGCATTATAATATTCAAGAACATAAGCAAAAATGAGAGAGAGGAAAGTGAAAAAACTCCAGATGTTTGCGGGATCCTCCACAAAAATGTATCAGTTTTTGACTTGACAACGAAGACAACGAAGTCCCATGATGCATCGTGACACCATCAGGGGGCTCAGAAGTTGAATGAATTAAATTTTTATTAAACAATTCGCAAATCGAATTTTGAAAGAATTTGAAAAACCTTTGAACAAACAACAAAATAAATATTGATTTTTTTATGTATAAAGAGGATCCTGTTAGATATATTAGCTTCTGTTGGTAAGTTAGCTAGCACTACGCTGGTGGTGAATGCATGAACAGATTATTTTTATGGTTTAAATGATATATAAACCACCATGTTGAGAATGAACAGTTTGCCCTGAACCTTTTTTCAGGAAATCCAGAACTCTTTTGTACCATAAATACAGGCAGAGGTATTATTGTTAATATAGCAAGCACTCAGTGCATTTTAAACTCATACTGGTGCACTCTCCATTCTTGTGAAAATACTTCCTCAGTCCATTTTCCTGTTCTCGGTATTGAGAACCCCCCCGGGGCTTTGTAGCAGTCATTCATGAATGACCAATTCAAATCAGAGATGCAAATGATTGTGAATGTAATTACTTGCCATTTGTGTGGTGTTGCAAAAAGCTGTGCTCATCAGGAAATGAATAGGAAAACATCCCCGCTTCGAATTATCTCCTGTGATATAAAAGCTTCACGGCCTTCTGTTCTACTAACTCAGCAAAATTCAACATGAACAGCTTGTTTTTTTTCTGGAACTGGCAGTTTGTGTAAGGAACAAAACGCACAACACGCCGCTGTTATGGGAAAATAATCCCAAACTCCTCCTGAAGAAGGTAGAGAAGTTACAGCTTTAACTCTGACTGTTCCAACGCTCTGACACTGGAGACTCCTTACAGAAACCAACTGCTGCGAGCTGTTGCTATAGAAACGATCATGTATTAGAACGAGGGCATTTTCAGCTGCAGTTACAGGAAAATCAACAATATGTTAATGTTAAGGCAGTGTTTTGGGACAGTAACACACCAGACTTGGTGTTGGACTAAACTGTGTACTCGGAGGATGACAGAGATCAGCTGTGGTGCCTGGAGGTTTTTAAAGCAGCTGAGCACTTTGGAAAAGATTAGGTTTCTCCCTCCACACTTCCAAGACACTAAAGATGCTGGGTGATAATGCCTATTATAGTCATCCGACATAGATCACTGCGCTCTCATGTTTGCTTTGGAATAACATCACTGACGTCACATCCACAGAGGAGACTCCAAGTCTATATTTATGCTTTACTACCATGAAAAGATGTGAGCGCAAAGAAATGCGACTTCCGTGCTCAACCTGATTCCCAATTCACGTAAATGAATGAGCACAACTAGCAGTGGTCTAGCGGAGAGGGACAGATGAGACAAAGAGATAAGAAGAGAAATAAAGAAAGCGAGAGAGAGAGCTGATCTTGATTCAACAGCAGCGAGAGCGCTCTAATGGGCCGGTCTCTATCAAATGCACAATCAGGCAGGTCTACCTTAATGTACACAGAGTCATCCATCGTTTCCCTAAAGTGGATTAGAGCGCTCTTTAAGGTCGGTCAGCAGGCAGGAAGACCACGCTGGACTTCCTGACATCAAGAAGCTTGATCAGCTCATTGTCAGAACACACAAACCCCCTAGGCTCATTTTTTAATCTACTCTGCTGTGCTCAGTCTCAGCTAATGAAATGAGATCGACTTGGCCTAGAGACAGCTCGTCCTTCTGATTGCCTCGAACTTGTCGTGTCTTGCTGAGTCGCTTGTTTTGCCGTCCATGTTAAAGAGAACTTTATCAAAAAAGTATCAATTTTGCAGCTGAAATGTCAAGTTTATTGCTATGTCCACAAGTACAGAGTTGCATGCGGTGAAATTCCTATTGCATGACCTCCAGCATCAACATCACAATAACAACACAATCATACAGTATATTATCGACATAACCTCACAGTTTAAAACAGTTGCACAGTTGTTCGTTGAGTGCTGAGCTCAGGTTGTACTAGTGTTGGATGGTAGCAGTGATTAAAGTGTTCAGAATTCAGTGACTAAAAACTACATGGTGCTAGAAATGCTACAGATTTAATTCATACAATATTTTATTACTTGTACATGCAGTTTCAGCAACTACACTTTATGAAGAATTAAGTAGAATTGTGCAACTTTAGTATCTGTATCTGTATTTGGATTTAAGCCTGAAGTGGGCGTGGCCTAGACTAGAAATATTTAATTAAAGATGAACTCTACTACCTTTCATTCCAACCATGCTTCCTGTGAAGAATTTCTGAAAAGATTTATTTTTCTTTTTTTTTAAATGTGTGCCTCCTCTTCATTATTACCTCTGCCAAGGAGCTTATGCTTTCAGTGTGGTTTGTTTGTTTGGTTGGTTGGTTGGTTAAGCAGTCTTGACTCTAAGCAGTTTTGTGCATAAGCTACCAAACCGATTTCCGTGAAACTTGGTGGCAGGATGTATCATAGGCTAAGGAAGAACTCTTTAAATTTTGGAGCCAATCCGAGTCACAGGGCCATGAATTTAGTCAAGTCATGAATTTAGGCTAATGTGATCTCTAAATTGGCTAAGATGGCCTTGGCACAACACTTGGCCCTGTGCTCAACAATGCTATACATCTTAAAATCCAGTAGATGGCAGTAAGTTTCAATAGTGACAAAACATAGCCACTATAGAAATATGAGGTCTCTATTGGAAATCCAAATATATAAAGTGATTGTGACTGCAGGTCGCATATCATAGAAGAGTTTATTATTGTCCTTGGCAGAGTCTGTGGCCCTTAAAGGCTATTCATGTATTCATGTTCTTTTATATCTTTACCTAATCAACAAAAGTTTATGAAACTCCAGCTAAAACATAATTTGCTTTCAAAGTTCCTATCATGACTGAATAGCAAGAATAGCTTCCTGTTAATGCTGAGCCATTCATTATTAGTTCATGGCTATAAATAAGACAGTTTGAAGTGGTTATGTTTTCACCACTTTTGATTAGTGCACAGAACAGATGAGATGTCTTATGTTTTGAACCTGAAGTGGACAATAAACTCACATTTCTCTGTCCAATCATCATAAAGATTCAGTTTTTCTCATCACTTCATTACTCAGTCAGCATCCAGACCGCTCTACAGTTGATGACCTTTGGTCTAGGTGTTGTTAAAGACGATTTCCCTCATCAACCTCTAAACACCAGGATCTGTAAATTCCTGCATCATGGCTTGTGTGGTCCACTGTGTAGTACTGAAGAGAGTGAGACATAGCAGGAGCAGGAAGTGCTTTATGCTGGTAAGGATGAATGTGGATCTATCCCGGGAACACTGGGCTGAGTTGGGAATGCACCTTGGATGAAATGGCAATTTACACACTTATCTACACCAGGGGGCAATGAAGAGTTGCCAGTCCATCTACCTGCATGTTTTAGGAACCTAGAAAACCCTGAGTCATCAACATCATCATGGTTTCCCACTTGGCACGTGATTGGCCATGGGGTGCGTCTGCTTAGTAGTAAGAAAATGCTGGTCCAACAGTCACGTGAAGTCACCTTTGTGCCTGTATATAAAATGAAGAGAGTGCCTGCCATTCTTTCTCTAGTATGTGCCACACACTGTAAATTACATCACAGGGGGATAAATCGCTTCTATATCCAAACTATGTTGACAGCTTTTCGTAAACCAGCCATATTCTTTGAACTATAACCATAGAGACCAACTTGGACAGCATGACTATTATAGAGAGACCATGGTAGTTCTTGGGTAATGTTCTTAGCCCTTTATTCTTGTATCATCGTTATAGAGAAGAGCAACCAGTCACTGGGGTCTTTATGCACTTCCATATTTTTCCCATCAGTAACACCAGGTTGATGAGCAACTGCTCGGATCAGGAAT
Organism: Parauchenoglanis ngamensis; assembly: GCA_030014255.1. Taxonomy (NCBI): domain Eukaryota; kingdom Metazoa; phylum Chordata; class Actinopteri; order Siluriformes; family Auchenoglanididae; genus Parauchenoglanis; species Parauchenoglanis ngamensis. Next base: position 15,664,331 of record JAQMYM010000020.1, read on the forward strand.
ATTTTAGCTGCTCACCAAAAATCCTGTCAGTCCCCTGACACTTCGACAAGTAGCTCTTAACCTTTAAGGATCTCTTCTTACCTGTTCCTCCATTCACTAGCATTGATCTTGTCTGCTTTATCCTTGAAATATGCACTTTTAAGCTTAAGGTAGAGTTTCCGGATGGACAGTTCATTCCTTTCAGTCATATCAGTCGTATTTCCGCCTTTTTTAAGGAGATCCAGGAAGTCCGCACCTACCCAGGGTTTGTTGTCAAGGTGTTTTTGCAATGGTAGGATAGTCTCATCAGTGTCTGAACATATGGCAGTAACAATGACCTCCTCAATCGCATCAACTAGCTATGAGCATGGAGGTTGTTCCAGGGTTTCTTCAAGCCCTTTGCTATATACTCCCCATAAGAGATATGGGAAGAACATGCTAAACACCACATCTCAGCTTTGTCCTGAATTATACTTCTAAAACTATCACCACTCTTTGATCTAAGATCTAATGATTTTAGAGTTTAGCTCCCCATCACCAACAGCCATCAGTCTCCTTTAGTGAGCCAGTAGGTCATTGCATAAGACTTAGCACTTATGTCCATGTCTTCATCTGTGAATCAAACATCAACTAAATCAAACTAAACTTTAGGCCATTTTTATTTTGATTGAGATTTGAATACAGTAAATTAAACAAAGCAGTGAAATAAAGTTCTCATGAGGTGACAATTGCTGAAAAACCTGGTTCCACTTTTCAGGTTTCAGATTAGGTACTTCAGGATTAAAGGTCCATTATGTAGGATTCATCCACCTGAATGCCCCTCTCTTACCTTTCCAAGCATGTATTGGAGTGTACAGTGGTTGTCAGGTGCCCATAGCATACTTCCAAGTACTTGCATTCATATTCCCTTGCTTTTTCCATGATAAATAATAAGTATTATCATCTATTTTTCAAACTTTTGGTTCTCAAACTTGTTATCCAGCTCCAGCAAACACTGATTCCTCTTGTTTCTTCTTCTTTGTCTTCCTTACTTCTATCGTCCTTCCGGTGCTTCCTTCTGGATTCCTGCCTGGTGCCACTTGTAAAAACATGAAACATGGAAGGCGCTCTCTAGAGGTTTGTCCGTTCTGGGATACTGTAGCAGCATAACATGGCGGCTCTGTAGAGGTGGACCTGCTCCCTATGTAGATCTAAAGGGCTCATTCTAAACTTACGAAAACACCACGATTCATAGGCACGGGTAATTATACACTGATGACACTTATGAATTCCACATGTATATTATGGAATATATACTCCATTTCTGCTATTAGATACCCTCAAAATCCTACATAGTGGACCTTTAACTTCAACAGAGAGAAAAAAGAGGTTGGTGAGAGAACAACTGTTTATAGCTGCTATAGTTGCTCATTACTATAAACCTGTGACACCTGTTTCTCCAAAGCTATTCTAGTTCAGAAGTTAATAAAGCATCAGTGATTAATGTTTTGCGTTACAGTTTCAATATCATCTCCGGGCCGAAGTCGATAATCTCAGTGTTTATCCCCTTGAGTAAATTCATTTGTCCCCAGAGGGCTGGAAAAAAATTGTCTGATTGATCAGCGCACCTCAGCAGAAACACTATTTCCACCGAGCCGCTGTCAGGTGTCAGCAGCCTCGCTCTCTCTCTGCCTAAACCACAGCTGATAAATTAACATTCAATTTATTTGAAAGAGAATTTATGGCTGTGGCAGTCTAATGGAGGAACCTCATCTGGGGTTGTCACATCAGGGAGCACTTCTGTCTAATTAAAATAAGGAGTGTATTTTGTGCAACGCAGTAAAACTTGAGCTGTCACCATGAGCAAGGGCTCAGCAAACAGAGAGAGAGAGAGAGAGAGAGAGAGAGAGACAGGAAGTCTGGATACTCTGATAGATTTTTCCATCCAGATCAGAGTCATGAATTTTACTGCAGAGAGGAGGAAAGGCCAACAGATTACTCACCTCTGTGCTCTTTTCTGCATTGTTCCAAAACATAACAAGATTTAACTCCAAAATTAATTGCCCCCTTTAAAACGACTAAAAATGGACAAATATAATTGTATAGAATAAACATTACAGGAATATGATAAAAAAAAAAATTAAAATTCCCACTCAAAGAATTGAAGGAATATTTTCTCACAAATCATGTACATGTCTCTTCATCTTCTGTCACCATGATTAAAATAAATAACAGATGCCAGGTTCTTTTTGCCCAGAAGTTAGCTAGTGGCCAGTTGATGTAATGGATATAATATAATGGATAAATAATAGTACACAAGCAGATATAATGGCCATTAAGGCCAATCAAGGCTCTTTTGTGGCTTTTATTAAGCTTTATACCATCATGAATTCTGCTACCAGCATATTTTACTAAAACCTGTTTCCATCTGAACCATGGAAACCATCATCATCATTAAATGATTGAATTAGTGAAAATGAGTGTTTTGTGATAAACAGTGTATGGATTTGAAGCCCTGTGTTTACACTAGTAAATGACAGAGTGACAGGAGATCGCTCTGCCACAACACAGAGCAGCATTTCAGTGACAAGAAACAATTACATTGAAATTTTCTCACTTCTTTGCTAATTCTTTTGCATCTCTCTCTCTCTCTCTCTCTCTCTCTCTCTCTCTCTCTCTCTCTCTCTCTTTCTTTCTCTCTCACTATCTCACTACACATGCTAGACCTGAGACACCAGAGATCCTGCCTCCTTCTGCTCTCCGGACCTGCCTGTTCCATCCGCCTGCCCTACTTCTGGATGGAGTTCTCATCACCTGAAAACCACTCGCTCCTACTGAAGATGCTCCATATGGACAGCCAAAAGATCACCATGTTCTTGTTGGTACAACTTAGAAACCAAGAAGATGGCTGTGGATGTTCTTTCTTGGACAGCTTTAGGACTACAATTGCTAGGCATAGTTTAACTCATGTCTCCATCACTGAATGTTTATTAACTTCAAGAAAATATTGGTTAATTTAAAGCTTCAATGAATTCAGAAATAACTCTGATGCTTACACTCATAAGTTGCTCATTAGCTTATAATGATGTATTATGCAGTTTGCTTCAAATTATTCCTCAGACATCACAGGGTATGCGCGGTCTGACATTTCTTCAGTTCCATGCTCAGAATTTTATTTCCTACTTGCAGTTAATTCCTGTTTGCTGTTTGACACAAAAAGGAGAAACCATGGTTACATCATATTCTGTCATATACAACTTTTAGGAAGACATTTGGAGACATTGGGAAGAAAAATAAAGCTTAGAGGTACGATTGTTGGTGCCTCTTGTGAGCGGCAAGTATGGTTAGCTTGCTTCGCTAATCTAATCTGCTGATTAAGCTGGTACAAAGCTGAGCATGTAACATGTAAATCAAACTTCAATCGATTATAAACTAAAGTTGTGTACGTGAGTTTTATAGTGGGCTGTAAGCTGCATATTTTGGTTAAAATCCTCCTCTCACCTCCCCTAATTGAGGGGTGCAATGTTTGTCTTCCTCAACCTCGGGTCCTCGGGCCAGGAGTTTGAGGGTTCTGCGCAGTACCTTAGCTGTTCCTAGAACTGCACATTTCTGGACAGAGATCTCAGTTGTTGTGCCTGGGATCTGTTGGAGCCGCTCTCCAAGTTTTGGAGTCACAGCCCCTAATGCTCCTGTTACCACTGGAACCAATTTGAACTTCACCCTTCACATCTGTTCCAGTTGTTCCTTCAGGCCTTGGTACTTTTTGATCTTCTCATGCTTCGTCTTCCTGATGTTACTGACAGCTGGGATTGCCACATCTATCACTACTGCTGTTTTCTGCTCCTTATCAACCACCACTATGTATAGATAGTTGGCCAGCAGCTGCTTATCTGTCTGGAACTGGAAGTCCCACAGGATCTTAGCCCTGTAGTTCTCAACCACTTTCGGTGGTGTCTCCCATCGGGACTTGGTAACTTCTAGCCCATACGTAGTGCAGATGTTTCTGTACACTATCCCTGCCCCTTGGTTATGCCTTGCAGGATGTGCTGTCCCCTGCCTCTACAGATCTGGTGCTTAGGGTCTGGTCTTGTGCTGCCATGATCAGTGCCTCTGTGCTGTCCTTCATGCCTGCTTTTTCTAGCCACTGGTAGTATTTCCTGATGTCAGTCACTTCCTCTATCTGCAGGTGGTACATTCCATGGAGGGGCTTGGTCTTTCACGATGCTTTCTCATCCTCCTCGTCATCTTCAGCCTTCTGCTGCCTGAGACACTCTTTCATCAGTTCAACCTGGAGGCCATCTTCTTGATGTATTCACTGATATTCATTGTTTCATTCTGGATAGTGGCTCTGACACTCACTCCTCGTCACCTTCTGTTCATTGTTCGTAGAGTCTCATGGATCTGGACTTTGGATGGAACCCTCCATGCATCGTGAGGAGTTTCCATGTCTTGACATCGGTTGCATCTATTTCCTCCTGTGGCCAGTTCACTATTCCAGCTAGGTATCTGATGGTTGGTAGGGCATACATGTTGATGACATGGATCTTATTCCTACTATTTAGCTGGCTTCTGAGCACCTGTCTGACCCTCTGGAGATATTTGGCTGTGACTGATCTCCTTGTAACCTCATCCTGATTCCTACTGGCCTGTAGAATACCAAAGTACTTGTAGCTGTCCTTTATATCTTGTATATCTACTATTTTATATTTTCTGTATCTGCCCTCCAGTAACTCTTCTCCCTCAGTCCTGATCATCTTCCCTCTCTTGGACACCATGCATACGCATTTATCCAGGCCGATAATATATACATACAGGCAATGCCCACAAAGGTAGCAATCACTACACACCCACAGTGCTCATTGCTTTGTTCAATCACCTGAAAAGCCACCTCTTCGAGCAAAAAAAACTTTTTGTGATATTTGGGAAACTGGACAAACATCAGCTGGCCTTTTTACAGCCTGTCCAGTTTGGCTGATTGGATGAATAATAAATTGCACATGTTAATAATGTTGTGTAGGCTAATGTACATATTATTTTTGATTAATGAAGGGTGCCAATAAATATGACTCTGTATCCCTATGCAAGATTTATAAGGCAGCACTGCATTGCTATAAAATCTCTATGAAGCGGTGAGAAAGTGGAGGAAACTGTTCAGTCGCTGATAAGGCTGATATGATGATCGCGCGTCGTTATTTATTTATTTATTTATTTATTTATTTATTTATTTATATTTTTCCCTTGCGTCTCGGGGCGGCGCTTCAGAAGTGATGAAACGTGCCGCGTGCGGTTTGGCTTTCCAGCTCGCGCGTCGTGTCGCGTCGCGTCTGCAAACTTTTGCGCCGATTAATCGCCAAAGCGTTTAGACTGTCCAGCGACTGGCGCGTGATGAGTCCCGGAGAACTTCACGGTCTAGGCGGCGCGCGCCGGCAGCGTGTGTGAGTTTATCCCCGTATTCGCCGTCGCTCGGACCCCGCGTGCGCTCCTTCCCTTCTCTTCTTCATGCCACCCACTAATGACAGAGGTGGGCGACAATGTTCGGGGTTCAGAGTAGCGAGCAGCTCGCGAGGAGAAGCGCCGCCGCTGCTGCCGATCAGCTCGCGACGCTGCGTTGAATCAGTCCGCACGGAAGAGTTTCGCGGCGCGCGCCGGACCGTCAGCCCGCAGCAGGGATGCGTGGCCGAGATTATTTTGCGCTCACTTTGGGCTTCCTGCCTGCTCTGTTCAGCCACTGCTTCCTCGTGTCTGCGCTACTGCAGGTGAGTTTTTATGCGGATAAAACGCGCGTGAGTTAATTAACGCATGCGTGTCTGAGTGTTCACGCTGAAAATAAAAGATGTCTGGATGACCTTACAGAGGCTCTTTGGAGTTAGAACCCTTACTCAAGGTTCTTCGTGACAAAAGGTTCTCGACCCATGCGTCCTGATCCAGTTTTTCTTCTTTTCTCAAAGTGGAACCCTGTTATTCGTTTTCTTTTTAATGAAACTTTATGTGCTTGGATAAATGGGCTCTCAAAGGGGGTTCCAGGCTGGTTTTTATGAAAGTTACTACACCAAATGTACTGTATGTTGTATCTCTCTCTCTCTCTCTCTCTCTCTCTCTTAGCAAGTGACGTGACTAAGCTTACCTAACGTTCCTCATAATGAGATTATTACATAATAACAGCATACATTATTACATCTATTGATTCATTTGATGTTAATAATCAGGATGAATATCCAAAACTAGGCTTAATGATTTTATATTTCTTTAAAGGCAATGTAATAAAGGGAATTATTAGGTGAATCTGTCTATATTCAGTGTAGTTTTATATTTTATGCAGTGTGTAATTATTATTGAGCTCTTATGGTTATTATTATGTGTGTTGTCTGGTTTGACTCATCGCTTGAATGGAATGTGTTTAATCCAAACATCAGCAACTCATAAACAAACATCCGTCTGCAGATAAGAAAGAGGTGGATTATTACTGTACACATTTTGTGTGTACATTATTGAGACCCATTTTTAAATCAGTCGGATAATGTTCACAAAATAAATCATCTGTATTTAAAGGAGCGGTGGAATCTATTCTGCAGTTTTCTTCTGCATGAGCTATATATATATATTTATATCCACGTTTCAATTTTATATTACAAAGGTGATTTTCAGATCATTTTGACTTGTGAAGGAAACAGTGCTGAAATATTGAATGTTTTTTACAAATAAAGAAATTAATTAATAGGCACTGTTATAAGACCTCCATGTCTAAAGCCCTGTTCAGACAGGATTAGTTTTCCATGTGGAGGTGTGGTAAAGACTGCGTTATATACTGAGCTGAAACGAGGGTTTGAGCTTTTTGCTCAGTATAAAGACTCTCTGCTCTGTTCGGTGCTCTCTCACCAGAATTAAAAAAGAAAATCAAAAAATAAAGTATAGACAATGTTTAAAAGGATGTGTCAGAGACGACGCTCTGAAAAGTTACTGAGACTCGTTATGATCATGTGACCTAATGTTCAAGCACATCTGGCCACGCCCCTTACTGCAAACGCTTATAGTAAAGGTCACTGCGGTTGCAGTGTAAACTCAGGAAGCTCAGCTTCTGGAAACACTCACTGAATCATTATAAAGATTAGTTTTCGTTTATTATGATCAGAGATTCATCCATGCTGTTTTCTTTTCTTTCAGACCAACTATGAGAAGGTGGTGTTTGGAAATGATCCATGCTGATAATGAAATGTGTAACTGACTTATGTGATCAGGGACGTTAGGGAACATTTTATTTTTTGCTGTTTGCGTAAGAGCTGGTTCTTTCTCTTCTAGCGAACATTTGCTGCCAGTGCTGCATTTTATGTTTTATCGCTTGTGTTGCAGGAAGACGCTGAAGTTCCTCTTGGTATTTAAACGGAACACATGCTGCAGTCAGCTTTGCTTTGATTGTCATCTTTATTTGTGATTTAGTGTCCTGTGTGTTTATTAGAGTGATGATGTACACAAGAGATGTTGGTATTTTATACGAGTACGTGAGCATGGTATTGTACTGAAACCCGACACCAGGATCAGTATCAGTGTGTCCCTGAAATAAGGCCGTGTCCTCGTCTCATGTCTCTGCAGCACTGAGACTTACAGAGAGACAGAGAGAGAAAGAGAGACAGAGAGACAGAGAGAGAGAGAGAGACAGAGAGACAGAGAGAGAGAGACAGAGAGACAGAGAGAGAGAGAGAGACAGAGAGACAGAGAGAGAGAGACAGAGAGAGAGAGAGAGAGAGAGAGAGAGAGAGAGAGAGAGGGAGAGAGACAGACAGAGAGAGATTTTTTTTTAAATTTTTTTAAAAGCATTTATTTACACTCCTTCATTAACATAGGAACAATAAAAAGGA
>JAQMYM010000020.1:15687162-15707719 GCA_030014255.1 Parauchenoglanis ngamensis
ATCACACACGCCCGCCTGTCCTAATCACACACGCCCGCCTGTCCTAATCACACACGCCCGCCTGTCCTAATCACTCACGCCCGCCTGTCCTAATCACACACGCCCGCCTGTCCTAATCACACACGCCCGCCTGTCCTAATCACACACGCCCGCCTGTCCTAATCACTCATGCCCACCTGTCCTAATCACACACGCTCACCTGTCCTAATCACTCACGCCCACCTGTCCTAATCACACACGCCCACCTGTCCTAATCACTCACGCCAGTATCAGTATGATGTTGTTATTAGCTCTGTGTCATGCATTTAGTTCTTTTCCTCTGTCAGTGCCTGTAACTTGACCTGTCAGGAGAAACACTGGCTTTGATAATTACTACAGGTTTAATTAATATGTCAACATCTAATTCATCATGCATTCACAAGCAATTAACCATTTGACAAGTTTGATTAGGTTAAAGCTGTTGTGCCAGTTTCAGTCACGTGTTCAAAATTAGATCTGCAAATTACAGACAGAGCATTTCACTATGTCAGTTTTATGCCTCTGTCTCGTGTCTAAACACATAAGTCATTTCCACAGAAAGTTCAGCACACATCACACTTACAGCCAGACCCAAGGCTCTTAATGTTGCTAAACAGAACATTGGGTAAATACTGTAATTCTGTTTGAGTCGTAAACGAGACTAGGTCAGTTATCTCTGCTCTTATTCTGACTTGTAGATCACTACTCATATTCAGCTTGGTTTTTTTTTTAATTCTTTACATTTTTATAATCTGTCTTTTCAGTTATTGTTGTATTATAGAATACCATTAATACCACATAAGCAAAAAAGTAAAAAAAGTCAGTTACTCACAGAAAATGTAGAACATTTCTAAAATTTGTTGCACTAATATCTCAATATAAGAGCAATATTTCTTGAAATTGATGTTTTATTGCCAAGGTAAATGTTTTATTGCCTGGGTTGGTTTTAGAGTTCACTCTCAATCCACATTTGCTCTTCCAGTGCCAGTCATATTTAACAAGGTTTTTATTGGCATACTTCATTGAAACATGCTTTTAAGTGCATTTAATAATGTGGCAGGTACAGCTGCTTGATGCCTGAGTAAAGACTATAAAAACTCATACATGTAAGAACAGGTAGGGAACAATGTTGCAGAGTTTTTCTTATTTTCTAACAATGAGCATCAGTCAGTCAGTAAGTAGAAATGACTCTTTAACTCTTTTAAGTTTGCTTCTTTGTGTGAAAATTCATTGGCAGCTAACACAGAATCCAGTGCATGGATTGTGCAGGTTTGTCAGGAATGAGAAACCTACTAAACTATCTATTTGCAGACCATATATCCTAACCTTAAGCTTAACTAGTTCCCAATACTAATTTACAACAGTTTATGTTCTGTTTCATCAGCGTGTATTATTGTGCATTTCTCTCTCCTAGCTGCGAAGTCTTGCCAATCTATCCGGTTTGTGTAAATTTATAGCCTTGTTATCGATGACTGCCTTGTCTTGTCTTGTTCATCAATCTCACCTTTGGATTACCTTCTTGACTGTGCTTACCTGTGTTTCTGCATATACTGACTATTTCCTTCTCTATTGTTCAGATTTTTTCTAACTCTTTCTCTGAGTTTTCTTTGTTACAGATGTGTATAGTCAGCCTAACCCTTTCTCTCCGCCCAATTCCATCTAAACCTGGATTGCTGTTGCTTCAAATCAGAGTCATTATTTATAAATGAATCCTGTGCAGTCATTGGATTTCTGTCCAGCCATGGTTAAAGTGCATTCTGCCATTTGGTAGGATGTTTTTAATTTTGCAAAGAGTCTAGTGGTTTTCGAGGACAGGACCAAGCGTCATGGTTGGAGTTACTCTCACATTGCTCTAAGGGGAAATGAAACGCAGCATCATTGCATTTCATCCCTGCACTGTTCCTCAACTTAATAATCCGTAACACACTGACAGGGGAACAGCTGAGAGAACAGAGAAATCACCAACACATTGTCGCCTCCGAAAGCCTGGAGATAAAGCAGATTAAAAGCTCCCAGGCTCCAGGGCCGGATGCTCAGATAAGGCTCGGATATTAACGCGCTTATTGTGGAATGCCAAGCTGAGTAGATGAGAGTAAGACATTAGGTCATCTTCACTGAGTCTTAACTAGTACTTAACTAGCTGACCAAATCAGATTGTCAGGAATACTGAAGTGTACAGAATACTGAGGTGTACAGAATACTACAGTGTACTGAATACTGAAGTGTACAAAATACTGAGGTGTACAGAATACTGAAGTGTACAAAATACTACAGTGTACTGAATACTGAAGTGTACAAAATACTGAGGTGTACTGAATACTGAAGTGTACAAAATACTGAGGTGTACTGAATACTGAAGTGTACAAAACACTGAGGTGTACAGAATACTGAAGTGTACAAAACACTGAGGTGTACTGAATACTGAAGTGACACTTGGTCCTGTTCTCGAAAACCACCAGACTCTCTGCAAAATGTAAAATATCCTAACAAATGGCAGAATGCTCTTTAACCATGGCTGGACAGAAATCCAATGACTGCACAGGATTCATTTTTAAATACTGAATGTACTGACATGTACTGAATACTGAAATATACTTTAATATACTTTAATGCTAAATGTACAGAACACTGACATGTAGGAAATATTGACATGTGCTGAATACTGATGTGTACAGAGTACTGACATATAATGAATACCAAGTGTACTGAATACTGAAGTGCGCAGAATTCTGAAGTGTACATAATACTGAAGTGTGCTGAATACTGATGTATACAGAATACTGAAATATATTGAATACTGAAGTGTGCTGAATACTGAATTCATGGGTGGATACATCTCGCTCTAGGGCACTTTTTTGTGTAATTATATTTAGACGATGTGAACAGTTCGAGAAAGGTCGCTACTATTGTTGGATTTTGCAAAGTGTGAAGTGTTTAGATAAAACACTTTGGAACTGAAACCAGAGCCAAAAATCTTCTGGAAGCAAAACACGTCATTATTTTGGGATAATTCTCACACATGTAAAAGTGAAAGACTGCAGATGTTAGAGGGAAACCAGAGAAGATCCAAGCTAATGTTTACACACACATGTCCTGCTGAAAATTAACCATTTATTAAGGCATTCTGTTCAGTGTCTGCTCTTAGCATTTAAAACAGGCACATGTTATTAGCGCTGCGTATTGGAGCCTTTTCGAACGGACCTGGTGAATTTCCTCTTTCCCTGAGAACAAATCCCGACGGGAAACTCAAGAGGCAGCTTTTTTCTCCCTGATGAGCATGAACAGTCAGCCAAAATGAGGAAGAGAAACACATTTAATGTTCCCTTTTATATGCATGCAAAAATGCCATCATTTACCCGTGCTCAATGACTGGTGCACCACAAACAGTGAGCGAAACGTTCCGACGCAGAGACGGACTATTACTCCAGTCGTTGCTTTCTGCCGTAAGGAGTTTAATAGAATTAAAGGCAGTGGGATGGAACACCACAGACTTTCACGTTGGGTGGATCTGCAGAAAAGCCGACAGTATAGCTCAGAAGCCAGTTTAAATGCCACAGACAAATCCCTTTTACAGCCGCATTTCCAAAAAAGTTGGGATGCTGTGAAAATGTAAATGTGACAGAATGTGATGATTTGCACATCATGCAAAAACCCATATTTCACTGAAAATTGAGTTGTGCGATGTTCCACCAGGTGTGTTTTTTTAGCATTACACCAGTCTGTGTTGACCCTGTTCCAAGTCTTTTGGCACCACATTCAAAATCGGCATATATTTTCCATAGAACAATAAACGTTCTCAGTTTGATATGTTGTCTTTGTTCTATTTTTAAATAAATATGGATTTACATGATTTGCAAATCATCCCGTTCTGTTTTTATTTACATTTTACACAGCGTCCCGACTTTGTTTGAAATGTGGTTGACTAATAACTGGGCTTGCATTTTTCTAAGATTTTACTTTATTTTCCTGTTGTTGAACTTTGGATCTTCAGGCATAAACTTTGGTCATGTGACCTACAACATAAAAACCGTATTTAGAAAAAGGGTTCCTCAAGGCTTCCTAGCCTCCTACAGAGGTTCCACATGGAGGTAAATCCTCCGCTGTAAGGTTTGGACATGAATCTTTGATGCACAAGCTGAAAAGAAACTGACATACTGGTAATATATCCTACATGTCTTTATACACACGCTCTGAACTAACCAAATAAGGTTTAAACTTGTTAGATCCACTTTATTTCTTTAATACTGCAGCAATATGCCAATGACTACAATTTTCTTTTATTTAAAGAATGACGCGTCATATTTTCATCTATTAACATTTACATTTATTGTTGTGCAACGTCTGTGAAATAATTACGTTATATACAGCAGCAGGAAAATTTCAAGTTCCAGCTTTATCTCTGACCGTGACAAAGCGCTGACCCTGGAGGCTCCTTCCATACATGTTAAACCAACATCATCCTGCATATTACACATGTATTCAAACAAGCGCATTATAAACCTGTGATTTGCAACCGCACTACTGTCAATCTGCTCTTATTATAGGAAATTCAACAGCTTCTGACCAATCAGAATCCAGAATTCAGCAGCTATAATAATAATAATATTTAACAGATTTAAATAAGTGTAGCTTATAATTGAAAATGAGCAAACAGCTGGTTCCATTAGCTGTCGTGTACACTGCGTGCTGTTTTCCTCTTATAGGTTCACATGTCTGTACTATTTTTTTCTCTCTCCTGTAAACATGCACAAGTGCTAAAAATAAAGTTCTGCCCTCTGTGACAGCGAGGGCATTCCCCTCGGTGTAAATCTGTCCTCCTCGTGAATAAATATGGTAAATGGGTGGATCCTGGAGACGGATTTATTTTGTCTCTCGGCTATAATTGGATGCCTCTGCACTCTGGCAATAACAAAGATTCTGGCGTTGAAAAGCTGAGGTTATATTTAGCTTTGCAGTACCACGTAGATGGGTTTCCCTGATTAAAAACAAAGCAGGCTATTGCTAGGAAGTCTTGTGTTTTGCTGGAACGGGTCGCAGAGTGTCTGCTTCTTCTGACAGCCGTGAGGTGTTGCAGCGAAGAAACAGGCCAGGAGATGTGAAGCAAATACAGACAAAAAATTGGCACCAACCTCAGCATTGGGTTTTTTTTCTGCTAAATATCGTGTTTAATTCCACAGAACGCATGCTAGATTAAGAGTTTATCTATTTCCTTTGGGGTTTGGGGGCTTTGTATAAAATCCAAGCCTGAAGCCGCCTCCCATCTGGTTTCACTGAAGAGCAAATACACTCTGGTGTATGTTCCTGTAAGAGCCTGTGTATGAAATATTGATGGGTTTTTTTGTAGCCATCTGCCGCGTGTGTACTACAGAGCGTGCGTTATTCAGACTGAAGGCTCCTGTTTTAGGTTCTGCTCCGATGTTCGTCGTTTCTTCTGAATGAGAAAAGCCTCTTTGGTGTTCTCAGTCTCATATAAATGCGCAGTGAAGTGAACAGCAGAGTGCAAGTCCAGTACAGATCTATATCAGGGCACCATTAGAGCTATATTTATCACAGGCTGTGTTTAATTCTCTAAATATTACATTAAGCAGAGGTATTTAGAGAATGGCTGACTATTCCTGCACCGAGTCTGTTATTGTCCATGTGGAAGCCTGTGAGGTAATTATTACACATCAGTTGGTATTATTATTATCCATACAGGCCTGAATTGATGTGTGTGAAACTTTCAGTGGTCCATTAGTTATTTAAAACTCCTTTTAAACATGGCAGTAATGTCTAGAACTGTGCTGCATTATATGTTTACTTGCGTCTGTTTTATTCCTTAAAACACAGGGTGATCAGGGTGAAAGGGTTAGTTTTGTGTTGGAAATGTCATGCTTATTGAAGTTATACGGAGAGAGCAGAGACATTTTGGTTTCTGGAGCTCTGTTCTGTGATTAGATTTTAACCATCAGTGGTGATTTATAGGAAAGCTTTCTACACCCGTGTCTTACACAATTACAGTGCTCTCCTGTCATGGGGAGAAAATAATTGTTTACATCCACCAGGTACCAGGAAATAAATATTACTTTCAAAGGTCAGACATTTTTGTCATTTAAAATAAAAGATACGATGCCAAACAAATTGATCTGTCCTTTAGTTTGTGCATCAAAGCAGTGACAAAGAGAAGTTTCTGCATGTCACTGAATCTCCATGCACGTGCACAGAAGATAATTAAAATCCATGCTAAATAAAGGTGGTCTAAATAAAAAAAAGTTGAAAATTAACACAAGTGGAGAAAGAGGTGAGATGACAATCAGTTAAATCTTAAATCTTGCCAATAGACAAAAATGTTAATTATAAGCCTATTATTAAAATAAATAAACAAAAGATTTTTTTTAAACTGTGGACTAAGAGTAGATCCTTGTGGGATTCCAGTATGTATGTTTCGCAAAAGCTAATTACTGATATTAATCAAATAAAGCAGTAAAATAACTAATAAATTGGTCCAAGAGTAGAGCCTTGTGGGACGCCATTGCGTACGTCTTAAAAAGCTGATAACTGACAGTTAAAGGTGCATCCAAGACATGTTAGTGTGTCTTGGCTATGCACGTCCATGAATTTGGGGGCGGAGCTTCTGATGGAGCACTGAAGGGAGGTGTGTATTTGTTTGGCTGTTGAGTTCAAATACCTTAATAATCTTTCTCCAGAATCAAATGACTCCTCCTGTAAAAGTAAAACATTTTCTAAATAATGCTGGTCTGAGTGTAGAGCCTTGTGGGATGCCGGTGTGTATGTTGATTGGTATAATGAGGTTTATACGTTTATAGAGGACTGCAGTCATATCGTTAAAACATTGTTAGTGATTCTCTGGGAATTTTCTGGGTTACATTTTCTGTCTTTTTCTTGAGTAGGCAGGTAAACTGGGAAAAAGTTTACATTCCACACACGCCAGGATGGATTCTGGCTCATCTCTGCTGCCTACAGGCACTTCCTCAGGGGTGGGTTCATACGGGGTCATGTGACCAATTGGAACAAACATTACATTTTATTTAAATTAGTGGAAGTACTCTTGTAGCTAGCAGTCGCTCAGTGGAACCTTTATTTAACCTTCTGACACTCTTGGCTCTTGAGAATGATAAACCGAGACAGTATCGGAGAGCTTGTCTTCATCATCTGTCTTCCTTCAGTCCTCTCTGTACACCATCATCACCTCTGTTCCTCTCAGCAGATCACCTCTACACGGTTCTTCTCATCTCTGTCGAGCTCTCAGCTTACATAACACTGCTCAACTGCACAGTGCTCTGAATCAGCACACACTCAGCATTCCCTCACACCGTCCTCCATCCTCTTCTGATCTTCCCGTCAGCGTTTCTCACTATCACTCACCAACAACCTGAACAAGCTGAATTAAAAACACGGTGGATCGAATATAGAAATACAACGCTGAATATTATACAGATCATAAAAAGAGCTACTTTTGTCTGAAATGTCCTGTTCGTCTGGAGACTTCTGGAAACTCAGCTTACACTACACAAGTATTCTGGATTCTGATTGGTCACAAGGTGCAACAAGATTGCTATTCTAATACGTTATTGTTTCTATAGCGATTTCTTGTATAATAATCATCGATGTGGTGAAGTTTTCTGTCAGTGGATTTACTCTAACATGTATGGAAGGAGTCTCCAGTGTCAGCGCTCGGTAACAGTCAGACGTAAAGCTGTAAGTTTTGTGATTAGACAATAATAAAGCTGTGCTTATGACGAGAATGACGCAGTCTCCCTGTGTTGTTCCTCTGGTCATCAGATTAGTATTTGTCCTCTGTGTGATAAACTGTAGAAGTGGAGGAAGAGTGTTATTATGTAAGCTTTTGTATACAAGGCACAAGATTTTGCTATTCGATAAGATTTTCCCAGCTTACATGTTGAGACAAGACAATGACAGTATACATGAAGAAACCTGAGAAATGAGTTTGCTCGCTGTTTCAAGTGGTTTCAGTCTTCTACTAGTCAAACCGTGTGTGATGTACGAGATGATCTTAGAGATCGTATATACAGCAGTCGTCGAAAAAAATGTCTGAGCCAAATCAGAGCTTTACCGCTAATATAAATATATCTGAATCTGTTAAAAGTACACACTAAACCGTTTTAGTTCTATTGAACTAAAACCAGTACTTTCTGCATATGAGTGGATCTCCATGCCAGGACACACACGCCAGATTATTAACATGCTGAGCACCGGACGTGGTAATGAATAAAGCACCTCGTGTCATGCTGTTACAGGAGAACAATCCATGATGGGGTCGTGTGTTGTAGAAGAGTTTCCTTTTATACAACAGCTATTTATCAACTGTTGTTGTTTTACAGAAATACTCAGATTCAGCGACTTGAATCTGAAAGTTACGTGATAATATTTACACAGGGGAAGTCCAGCGTATTCAGAGTGTTCAGGTTACGCAGCTGTGCGTGCGACGTTCAGATTTACGACGTTCATGCCTTCCTCGTTTCCCGGATTTTTCTCAAGTAGAAGCTTTAAACAAAAGCACTCACCTTTAACCCCAAAAAACAATCAAGGGGTAGATAAAGTGGACTGAGAAAGCCTAAAGCAAAAGACAAAACTTAAAAATGAAAAAAAAGAAATGATATATGAATGAGAAGATGGTGAACATTGAAATAACTCTAATAGGAGTTTGGTGTATCTCCAGTATACTGCTGTGTGAATAGTCCTAGCTGTAATGATCACATTAATCTGCTTTCGTTTAGCCGAATGGCTTCCACACTCAGGACTCAGCACTCAGAATAGCACTTGATCCAGCACAGACGGCTAATTTGCATTTTATGTGTTTAGATTGTGTTTTGCCAGCTACTCGTGCACAAAAGAGATTTTACATTCACAGAGAAACTTTACAGAGAAATTTCATCCATAATTTTATACATAAACATTTAGCACCTGAGATAAGTGATGTCTAAAAGTCTTTACACATAAAATTTGTTGTTGCAATTCTTTCGTCCAACAGTATATTTTTTTCGAAGACTATCCCACTTTTATTTTCACATCAAAGATGAATGTGTGTGTGTGTGTGTGTGTGTGAAAAAGCGACATTTATTTTTTTCACAACAGGCTCGAATTTTATGACATTTCATCCACGAAAGGAACACATTCAAGCAGTCAGGGTGAAGGAAACGTCGTCACATCTCACTGCTGCAGGCACGGCCCATGTTTGACAAGGGCAAAAAAAAGCTAAAGATAAGGACTTTAAGACAATATCTGGAAGAGCGCAGGAGAGGAGCTCGGTGATGAAAGCGGCTGGTGTACAGTCCGTGGTCCGTGGCCTTGTTTATGACGTGGTGAAGATAAATGGAGTTTATAGACCATGATAGAGTTTCAACTCCTGAACCAACTCCTCTGATGTCCTCAATGTGGAGGAGACCTTTTTGTGGACTTTATGGCGATTATATCGTTAATTTATTAAGTAATAGTGTCATATTTACATATTCAATATTGTCTTTCTGCAGTGTGTTTGAGCATGTTTACAGCCAAACATAAATTTCACTGTGATATTATTGTGGTTACATTAAACTGCCAGACAGTGGCGCTGAACTTACTCAGCTCGAGTCAGGAGCAGCATTAACATATAATATAGCGTAAATGTGCCGAGACACGCCTCTGTTTTCCTACACAACTTTTAAATGGTGCTTCATGTTCTGACAATGTCTCTAACGGAGATGAGTCTTAGACAAACACTGTTAATTAACCGCTTCATCTATAAGGAACACCATCACGACTCCAGGCACTTTGTTTTTCAGCGTAACCTCCTCTAAGCTTTTCCTCTTGAACCCGGGGCCCGGTCGCCTCTTCTCCTCGCCTGAGTGAGCGGACGAGACAGGATTTTTCCCCGGTGTAAATCAGGCTGAGGGGATGTCTTTATAGGACAAACCCTGCAGTCCTCACGCCTGCTCGCGCTCGTTCTCATGACAGATGTTCCCCGCAGAGCAACTAAAGAGTCTCATCAGTCCTACCCGAGGGACAGGGATCGTGTTAGTCACGACAGGTTTCTCCTAAACATTTAATCAATCACTGTGAAGTCTAACTCTGCACACTGTTTGGCTGCTGCGTGCGCACAAGCCGAGGTGTTCGAGAAGCAGAAAAAGACCACATGGTGTCGAGAGCTGCATCCACTGAAGAAACGTTTACTCAAAATATTAAATCGGCCAGATATAAGTTTAGTCTTTTTAAGAAAACTGGGTTGGATTCTGAAAGGTGTTGATTAGTTTTCTATAACAGCGGCTCTGACCGTAGTGGAGGGTAACGTTAATGCCCTCCATCTAATACGATACTGTTTCTATAGTAACAGCTCATTCATACGGACGTGTACTGCACACGCTACATTTACAGGAGTAAATAGAGGAATAGGGGAGTTTACGCTCTATTAGGAGTTTAGTCTTAGAGAGAAAAAGAGAGGGAACGACTGTTTATAGCTGCTGGAACGTAAGAGAGAACAGGAAGTAACTTATTTCATGATGGATATATATTATGATGACCTTTGTAATCCTTGACAGATTACTGTGTTGGATAAGAGCAATAAAACGCTGTTACAGAGAAACCGTGACTCGCCTTCATCACACAGGAAGTACGTGTTTATGTCTCCAGTAGCTGGAATTTATCTTACAATTGAGTACAGATGAAAGTTTCAGCACAATTCTGCTTGCAACTGCAGTCAGTTTCTTCAGCCAGGCTTCTGATACAATATCTCAGGTTTCAGTTTTAAATAAGAGCGCAGCGGTCTTAACGGCGTCTTCCTGAGCCGAGTCCATGCAGCATATCAGCCTGTGTGTTTCAAACACCGAGTTAAAAAACTCCCCTTTAGCTCGTTCAGAGTCAGTCAGCAAAGGCCATCCATCATCCACCTCCCAGTCATGGTGTGTGTTTACCTGCGACGAGCAGCCTGTTTTAATGAGCTCAGGTCGTGTTTATGAAATTAGCCCCAGCCTCCAGACACATCTCAGCGGACCAGCACGCAGCCCAAGCAGCCTTTGGAAAGGTCAGGTTGTTTTCATCCTCCTCGTTTGAGACATGCTGCTGAAATTTGGAGTGGCAGCTCGTTCAGGCGGCAGGCTGCGTTCACTCACCAATGCATTCGTTTTACTAGGATTAATGTGAAACGTGGTGTTCAGGAAAATCCAGTCCAGGGAAAAACATTCCTATCCATAATTTGAGCAAATTTCCATGTAAGGAGACTCACTAACGCGTACGTGGATTGATCGGCTTCAAATCGTAGAATTCTCCATGAGTTACTGCGATCTCATATCATACATTTAAATCGCTTATTTATTTAAATTACAAACATTCTAGAAACCTAAAAGCAAATTCTAATTCAATGCCAAAAAAGATGTTTCCCATTTGTACAAAAACAACAGCACCCTATAAAATCTGGCATGGTCAGTGTGTGTCTGTAGTGCCGTCACGCTGCAGTGGCTGAGCTGCGTTACTGCAAGTTTTAGCGCACGCTACATTTAGGAGGCGTCCTTTAGTCGCCATTTTGTTGTTCTCAGCTCTCTGTGAGTTTGGTGGGCGTGGCTAACTGTAAACGTGTCGTGAACCTTTATGGCTGATGGGTGTTTATCAATATTCACAGCACATGAGTACAAAGACAGTCCAAAACGTTGGTAAATCTGACTATTACCATTTTGATATCTTAGAATGCTCAAGTTTTGTCTTTTACTTTCTGCTCTGCAGAATGTGAGATGATCTGCACAACAATCTTTAAAAATAAACTTGCATACGCTTTGACTTTCGTGAGTGTCAGACCCTCTGTATCTTCAGATCCTTCCACAGTCTGGGTTTATCATGCTGAGATGGGAATGGGGATATCACTGCTGTCATTTTGAATGGTAATAGTTTTCCGTTGTGTACAGGAAACCACTGCGGAAAGAGGAGAACGGCACTAGCCGAGGGGAATACGCCATGAGCTCTCGCTGCAAGCAGACGGCGGTGGAGACCAACAACACTGGAGTATAGCAGCCAGAGGAAAGACGCCGACACGCCGTCATACACAGGAGCTTAAAGGCACTCAGAGGTGCAGAAATAGTATTGATGTGAGGATCTGAGCTCTGAACCGTGGCTTTGTTCGACTTCTATAAAGAAAAAAACACTTAAATGACAATAAGTGCTGCTTTATGATTGATATGTGACAGAATAAAGGCAGAGAGGACATGTGAAGGACGTGTGAAGGACGTGTGAAGGACGTGTGAAGGACGTGCAGAGCCTTAAGACTCATTCATTGTTCTGTTGGACGGTGACGCCGTCAGACCTTTAAATCAGTAAAACTCGTAACCAACCCGAGGCATGCACGTTCTACTGAATGCAGCGACGTCTCCGCACGTCTCTCGCCTGCTTTCTGCCCTGCAGCTTCCTGTCCTGTAAATAAAGTCGGCCGTATTGAACACGCAGATGCGCTTTGAAGACCAGACGGGAAGTGAAAGCGGAAAAGGGTCGCTTTTTTAATTATTTGTATGACTATGCAACTGGAACGGATTTGAAACCCAAGTGGTGCATGTTCATGATATTAAAATACAAAGTCAGTATAATCTGCTGCTAATCAGTCTGACGTTTGCTAACGTACTCAAATAGTAAGGCTTTCCGTGTGTAATGTAGCTCACTGTGAGTTAATAAGCTGGAATACACCTCACGTATTCATCAACACAAGGACTGTTAACTAACCATGCGCCATTAAGGAAGCCAAAAATATAAAGGCAGCGTTTTTTCAGATTCAGATTATTATGGAAAAGATTTCGTTTATTTTAGTTTCAGATAGGATTCTTCTTGTCTTTTTGTTGTTTATTTGGGTTTATTAACCAATTATTATATTATTTATGGGGGGGGGTCCGTTTGTTTTATTCTTGGGTTTTATAGTTTTGTTTTGTTCTTGTATTTAGTTTTGTTTTTGTTTGTCTGGTGTTTCCAGCTTGTTATTTGGTTTTTTGGTTTGTTTGATGATGTGCAACAGTATTATTGGAAGGGTGTCGTTTTAGTTTGGTTTTTGTTTTGTTCTTGTATTTCGTTTTTTTTTATTTGTTTGTTTTGTTTTTTGGGGGAGTTCTTTTGTTTTCTGGTGTTTTGATGGTTTGTTTGTTTATTTTATTTAGGTTTTGGTTCTTTTTTGTGTTGCTGGGGGGTTTTTGTTTGTTTGTTTTTCCATAAAACACAGATGAAAATTAAAATAATGAAATGAAATAATGAAAACACAGTTAGCTAGTATTTATTACAAACACAGTAAAGTCCGGACATGGAATTAGTTTGGAGGGGAAAAAAAGGGTGAGCGAGAAAAGTAGCTGAATTTAATAGTAAAATTATTAATTAATTAATAATAATAATAATTATCAATTATTCTTTAAAAAATAATAATGATCCATGAGCATGGCTTCGGGACAGCGGAAACTGGGAAACATTATGTGCATTTCCCAGTTTAACACTACAAACAAGAACCAAACAAACAAACAAACAAATGTTAAAATACACTTAGGAAATCATTGCAGAAAACAGCGAACTAATGAAGCCGAACAATTAAATGTTTTAAAGTAACGAGACTCAGAACATGAAATAACGAGTTGTAAAATGGTAAATAATGTTGTTGAGTTTTTTATATTTAAAATAAGGACACTATCTTGAAATAATGAGATAGTAAGACGGAATAATAACATCATGAAATTGTCGTTAAGTTGAAATAATGATGTGGTTTTACAGCCACTGGATGTTTTCTGGTGAATTATTTTTAACAGCTGCATCATTTCACAGTGGTATTAATTCATTTTAAACTGTAAATCATTTCATGCTCTAATCCTCCTCATTAATCACCTCACTACATTCCAGTTTAAGGTACGATAACTGCTAACGGTAACACTGCGTGTGCTGTATCTAGCTATTTAACAGTCATTCCATAATAAAAAATATTACTACAATCACCTGTAACACTACAACTAAGCTACATAATGCATTTGTATGCTCTGCTTGTTACAACTGAGTGCAAAAGTCTGTGCCCCCCTTGGATTCTTGTTGAAAAAAATGACTCTCTGTCCCTCTATTTTTATCCTCAGTGTTGATTTAACGGTGTGTTTGGACTGATATCATACACTCATATCGGCGGATATTACTACACTTTCGGTCTGAAGAGACTACGAGAAAAAAAAACCCTGCACGCCAAGGGAAATTTATTTATTAACTCGACTGTTTATTAAGGAGTCAAGTTGAGAGTCAGTGAGGGTCAGGAAAACAGCTCGCACACGACCTAAAACAGAAACAAATGAGCCGGAGCTGGACAAGGAGATCAACAGAAATCAGAGTGTTTAAAGAGAGCGATTATTCGGAAATGGTTGAAGAACCGCAAAGACAAACGGACAGAGAGTCGCAAAAAGTTAGAAATAAACTGTTTAAAGCGCATTAAGCAAAGACATTTCATTTGGCTTGATTCACAGTTCATTGCAAAAAGGTCAGATGTGGACGCTTCAGAGTGTTTCACTGTCAGGAAACCTTTTAGATAAGAACCCTTATCTGCACAGAGAACCCCTTAAACAACCCCTTTTTTCCTAAGAAGGTTTTAGCTAAATGTTGAATCTCCCACACGCTTGTCCAGTTAATGCAGAAAAAAGTGTTTCTTAAGCGTTATGTGGATAATTCTATATATATGTATATATATATTATATTTTATATATGTAAGGGGTGTAATAAATCAGCACTATCTCTACTTGTATCTGTTTAGTGAACTACAGTAAATAAGATTTAAACCTGAAGTGGGTGTGGCCTAAACAGGAAGAGGTTTTTTTATAATTAAATATAATCCCATAATAAGTCTTATTATGAGAATCCCATTTTAATGAATCCCACTCGAACAGTTATTATTTTTGTTCGTCCCGGTCTGCGATATTTTCTCGTTGGTTCTATTTTGCAAAATATAAACAAACTAGTGCGTTAAATTTAACCAGTTAGCAACAATTTACTCACCCACACCAATCATATTACATTACATATGTACAAGAAGGAGCAGAACTAATTCTGCAATCCATTGAACGATTTTCCTGATTTTCCAATCTAATCACATTCCAGCGCTTCAGCTTGGAAAAACATGGACACCCGAGCAAGGTCATGTTTACATTATAAAGAAGATCTACATGAATTATATCTCTGTGATAAACGATGAGAAAAAGGGGCCAACTGTCTTGTTCATATTTGCCCATAAAATAATAACAATGGTCTTATCATGTTCATAAAATGGGGCTGAAATCAACTTTATAAATTTAAACTTATACAGTATAATTGTTAAAACACAAAGCTACATTTTAAGTAACGCTAAGCTTTATCAAGTAGGAAATGATGTATATATTTACTGTTACTGTGTGTGTGTGTGTGTGTGTGTGTGTGTGTGTGTGTGTGTGTGTGTGTGCGTGTGTGTGCCGCCATATTATTGTGACATCAGGTGTGCTTATGTCAGAGACCTTCGAGTTTCCGTCTGGGAATTCCCAGCTGTTTGGCCGCTCCATTGCACTTTTCCATGTCGGAGGTCAACTTTATCCGAGTTTTGAGTACAACAGAATTCAGCGTTATACTTCATTATCTTCGAAGAGGAAAAAACAGTTTAATAAACAACAAAATAAAAACTCAACATGATACTATACAATAGCTAACTCTAGATTCTAGCTATCTAGTTAGTCAACAATGTTTTCCATTTCAGTTACATCAAAACAGACGAAAGCGAGAGACGAATCGACTAAATCCCAGGAATTACTATTCATTTCTTACATTCCGTTTCTTACAGGTTTCTTTCATTCATCTGCTTTTTTGCATTTTCCGCTCTTGACATATATAAATGATTAATGTTCGCCACGTCTTCGTGATCTGACCCGAGATACGTAATTAAGTTATGCAAATTTTCTATTCTTTTCACACCACAAGATTGCCTAATACACGAAACTTTTCACCAAATGATAGTCGAGTGTGCATTTAGCATAAAAAATCTCAGCGCCCCGCAGTGGTCCAGATGCCATAAGTGACCATTAAACGGCTTATAGCAAGAAACGGCCCTCCTGATGAGGCAGTTACTAAGGATGAATGAATGAAGGCATTCATGCTAATGTTCATGCTAATTTATGTGGTCACTAATTAAGATGACCATTACACCTCTTCTTAAAAACACACACACACAGATAGCTGCCTCATATATACCATTCGGATAAAATAAAAGAAGACAATTCAACTGGGTTCGTAGAATATTAAGATATTAATAGTAAAAATAATTAACGTTATCAGTCTTTATCTCACTTTCTGAATGTATTCTGAATATTCTTGTTTTCGTTGCACCAAATTTATGCTTGTTTGATTTTTTTGTAATTATTTCAAAGAGTACAAACTTTTGCACTCAGTATTTCTATGTGTATCTTCTCTTAATAACATTCATAACATTCACTTAGGGATCTTTTTTGCTTCCCTGGTAACCTTGTTTATCGTGCTCCTGCTGGATCTGAGTACATTTCCAAATCCAAAGATGTGATGTAATGGTGGAGATGTACCGCTCCTACACAGCAGTGAATCACTCGGGGGTTTAAAGTGAGTTGTTTATCTGATGTAAACGACCGGCCGTACACTCTTCCTCTTTAAACTCACTCCATCTCACACTCCATCATCCGCTCTAACCTACTGAACATAAACATGTATTATAGTGTACAAAATATTACTCACTAATATACTGCATGAACGTAAATATCGGTATTTGCCTTCTCGACCGTATCGTGTACAGAGTGAGAGACGGTGATGTCTATGAAGGATAAATATATGTCAATGTCATATCAGAAGTGTTGTTGTTTGTCTGGAACAAGGCATTGATGTATATCCATCACATAAAATGTCAGCCGTAATATATCCTGTGCATTAATCTTACACTGCAACATGCTAACTTTTTTAATTTTAAATAAAACTGTACTATTGAATCTCAAATTGTATCTAATGTCATTCATTAAGATTAATTCATTAAGGTGAATACTTATGAAAGTGTGAATTTTATTCTTCCAGTTGGATTTATAGCTCATATTTTGTTCCTGTGATACTAATTTATATCATTCATTGTATTTATTTGTTTACAACTAAATACAAACAAATAAATACAGATTATTTATAAAATTTGTATTTTATAAATTCCTAAAATTCCTAAATAAAATTATATGTGAGAGTTTCCAGAAGTTTGGAGCCAGTTAAATCATAGACATAGAAGTAACTAAAGAATATTTATATTTAGAGATAAAATATTCCGAATGTGGGCTACAAAATTCTAGACTGATTTGTTTTTGCTATTAATATTTTAACATAAACTAAACATCCTGTTTATTTTGTGCTGAAGGTGTACAAACTTTTGCACTCTACAGCAATGTGTCTTCCTATCCTAGAAGCTAAAACTCTTAATTATGAAATAAACCATTAAGCAACCCTTAAGCAAGACTTTTTTCCAACAAAAAAACAAAAAAAGCTTCAGATGTAGGCCACACCCCCTTTGGGTTCAAATCTGAATACAGATATACTGTAGATATGTAACATAAAAAAGTATTTTCCAATCCTGCAAGCTAAGAACCCTTCAGGAAACCTTGAAGAACCGTTTTCTATATATTAACTGGGTTAGTGTGCCATAAAAAGTCCATATTATTGGTTAGTATGTTCTGCTTAGAACCTCTCAGCTTTTGAGGGCTCTTAGCTTCCTGAAAGGGTTCTACTTGGAACTCATTCCATTATAAAATTCTACTTAAGATCTTTAAGGTTCCCTGAGAGTGACAACCCTTAGTGATTAAAGAGCTCAATTTTTTCCTAAAGGCTTGATTAGCTGTCATGTGATTTATTACTATAAATACACACTGTACTATGTGTTACTATGTGTGATATTAGTGGACATGCAGTAAAAAAAATATTTATACAGTGAGAGAGAGAATACTTTCAAATGATATAGTTCATATTGACCAGCTCTCTGTCAATCTGTTTCTGGAAATATAATGTAGATGGATGAAGACCAGGATGCCATTTCCACAGAAACCGCTGCACACTGTTTAATCTCATTTTGACGAGATGGTATTACTGCACCGTGGATGAACATGATGAATTGCCTGGCGGTGTTTGGCATCAGTTATTAGAAAAATTGCCAGCTGGTGATTTTATGCTGAGTCTATCGGTAAGCTGTATGTCTCTCTGTGTTTCTGTTCATGATGTATGAAGCACCTTTTAGATTTTATTTCTCCTATTCAAACTTTATTTTTCACATATACAATTACACATACAAATGTTTTCCAGTAAAGTTCTTACAAATAAAGTCCTTAGTAGAAGTTCTTGCAAAACCCTTACATTAGCCCTATTCAGACAGAATACCTTTCTCAGGCTGATATCTGTAATAAAACGTTTGCACGTCTTGTCTGGAATAAACCAGAGCCGAAAGTCCAGGGAGTGGAGCTGGACCTGATTTAACTTCTCCAATAACCTTCTAACTCTTAACCCATGAGACACTCTGCAACATAGAACAACACACATAATTATCCAGAGTCCACCCCTTGGACTTTTGCAGGTAGGAGGAGCTGGATCAGGGTCAGTCTCCACCCCTTGTACTGTTGAAGGTAGGAGGAGCTGGATCAGGGTCAGTCTCCACCCCATGGACTGTTGTAGGTAGGAGGAGCTGGATCAGGGTCAGTCTCCACCCCCTGGACTGTTGTAGGTAGGAGGAGCTGGACCAGGGTCAGTCTTCAGCCCCTAGACTTTTGAAGGTGGGAGGAGCTGGACCAGGTTTGAGGTCCACCCCCTGGACTTTTGGCTGTGCACTGAAGGGTAATAGACGTGATCACGGCAGTATTCAGGGCGTGGTTAAGTACCGGCTGTAAATGGAAAGAGGAGTCACATTAAATGTGCTGGTAATGAGTGAGTGGTTTCACCTGTGTGTAGGTGATAATGAAGTGCATTTATGGGCTGTTTGAGTCTGAGGAATCTCCAGAAGAAGGCCAACACAAACAGAGCTGATATCAACACTGGCAATGCCAGCGAACATACTGGAGATAATGTAAACATTGTGTGTTGGTAGCACAAATTCTTGAGATCAGTGAGGCTGTTAAACATGGGAATTATTTTGCTAATTTTGCCAAAGAATTCAATTCAAATGTGATTATATTTTGTGCATTCAGTGAAGCAGTGCAGCTCTACCTTTATTTTATTTAAACTGCACTGCTTCTCTCGGGACAGCAGGACTGTGTGTGTCGGCCCGTCACAGTGGCCAGCCGATGCTTGCAGAGTCTGCACTTTGTCAAAATGTTTCTCAGTTTTGGATCAGCCACCGTGCTCAGATAATCTGCCACACTGTAATGTCTGTTTACTGCCAGATAACACTGCATTTTACTCTGATGTTTAGTTTGGTTTCCCCAATAGGCCAAGTAGTTTACTTTTAGTGTTTGTGCAGTTTGGTTGACTCTAATTAGTTTGTGAATTGATTCTCTTCCTGAGAATTTTCTGTGTAAGTATGTGTTAGTGTGTGTATTGTTCGTGGTGTGTCTGTGCACCTTTAAGATGATTTTACAAAACCCCACATGCAGGGTCTCAGCTGGATGCTTGTCCTATTTGTCAAATTGGTATTTGATAAGCAGACCCCACACTTCACTGCCCTACAGGGCACATGATTGAATCACTGGTTCAAATATTTTGAGAGAATTTCTAATTAGAGGTTCCACAAATGTTAGTTGTTTTATTTTGAAGAAAGCCCTCCATGCTTCTTCTCTCTGTTCACTCACTGCCAGGAGGAGGAACTTGTTTTTAGTCCCAGGTAAGGAATGCTCAGTTGCAGATGTACCCACCATAAGTGTGTGCTTTGTTAGCTTGGATCTGTTTTGGAATATTATCATTTTAGTCTATTTTGAGGGGGACTGTCAGGTATGACAGGTGAGCAGGTCCAGGAGAGAGAATCTGAGGGCTGCAGACCACTCGAATGTTTTTGCCGACTTATTCATATATATATATATATATATATATATATATATATGTGTGTGTGTGTGTGTAAAATGGCTGAATATATAATGTTGAATAGTGTTGGACTTAAACTGCAGCCCTGTTTCACACCACACTCCTGAGAGTTGAAATTTGTTTACTGCCAGTTCTTATTCCCCACTTGTTTCTTGTGTACATAGATTTAATGAGATCGTACACTTTACGATTACACCACTTTCCAAAATATCTCTCCCTTGCTCTCTTTCTCTCTCTCTCTAATCTCTCCATCAGGCCTGTTATTTGGAAATAACCCAGTAATTGTACGGGGCCATTTGGAGCACTGAAGCATCACTCCTTGGTTCTAGATAGAGAGGACACAAGGGAATACCAAGACATGATACGAAGGAACACCGCGAGAGTGAGACAGAGAGAGGAGACGAAGGAACACCGTGAGAGTGAGACAGAGAGAGAAGACGAAGGAACACCGTGAGAGTGAGACAGAGAGAGGACACGATGGAATACTGTGAGAGTGAGACAGAGAGAGGAGACGAAGGAACACCGTGAGAGTGAGACAGAG
>JAQMYM010000020.1:15717247-15735223 GCA_030014255.1 Parauchenoglanis ngamensis
CTATCTCTCTCTCGCTCTCTCACTCTTTTTCTATCGCACTCGCTCTTTCTCTTGCTCTCGCTCTCTCTCGCTCTTTTTTCTCTCATGCTCTCTCACTTTTTCTCTCTCCTCTTTCTCTCTCTCACGCTCTCTCTCTCTCTCTCTCTCTCTCTCCTCTCTCTCTTGCTCTCTCTCTTTCTTTCTCTCACTCTCTCTCTTCTCTCTCTCTCTCTCTCTCTCTAAATGGATTGTTGATAAAGGGCAGTTTCCTGTAATGAGATGTTGCTTTTTTTGTATTAAATTTAAAAGAGATAGAAGAATAGAGAAGCTGGTGAGAGAATGACTGTTTATAGCTTCTATAACATAAATGAGAACTGGAACTAACCTGTGTCATTAATATAACTATAACCAGATGAAATGTGTGTGGTATAAGAGGAATAAACACATGCTGTTATAGGAAAATAATTCTATTGTCGTATCTCTTGATGTGGATGTGAGACATTTCTCTTCCTACCTGGGTGAAATGATGGGACAGTAAGGTGGAGCGTTTCTACTGGAATTTCATCTCTCTCTCTCTCTCTCTCTCTCTCTCTCTCAGACACACACACACAGAGGAATGGCTGACAGCGCTCCAGTGTCTCCTCGTCTCCTCAGGCCTGAGCGAGTGAAGCTGTGAGCCGGGCGGTGTTCTCACTGGAGCGGAATGATTTAGCAGGGTGGCACCAGCTGTGCACATCTATAAGAGGAGGAGGAAGAGGACGAAGATGGGGGTTAATGCCTCCAGCTATCCTCACTCGTGTTCCCCTCGCTTCGGGGGACATTCACCCACCCAGCAGACCTTCATAGGTAATGCCTCCTCACTTCTTTTTTTACATACTAATGTCACTCTGCATGGGTTGTTTCACTTTTTAACAATGCCACTGAATCAGATGCGATACGATTCAGTTCATAAGGTTCGCTGTGTGCCAAAACCACTGACACTGTTACGATTCAGTTTCATTCAGAAGGCAATGATTCGTTTTTTTTGCTGTTACCACTGAATCTGTTACAATCCATTTTGTTAAATAAGACAATGATTCGATGTTTGATGACATCACATGTATCACATTGAATCATGAAAGATTCAAAGACAATGATTCAATATTTGGCGATTCCACTGAATCTGCCATGATCTGATTTGATTTATAAGGCGGTGATTCAGTGTTTGGCGATGAACATGGTGATGTCCGTGTAGTTTACCTGTAAGCCCAGTGATGCTCAGCATCTCCACTCCATAGCATTATGTTTTATTTCTGTCATTTTATTCACTCGTGCTTAAATCGGTAACTCTGATTTATTATGGTAAATCATCAAGCAGGGAAAAATCGATATTGCAGAAGCCGAGTTGGAGAAGATGTTGAACAGAAGCTCCCAGAACACCGTGTTAATGTGGTATTAATCACGCTTTAAAAGGTTTAATCCCATTAGTTTAATAAGTTCGGTGTGCTGAGATGATGAAGTAGCGGTCGTCCCAGAGGGCAGCGCTGTGTAAATGAGCTGCTCAGGAGTGCTGAGGTTCACCGTATAGCCTGAATCCCGGCTGGGAATCATGTCACCGTGGCCAGGACACACTTAATCATGTTCACACTCAGACAGAAAAGAAAGCCAGGTCCTTCTGTCTCGTGTTGCCGTGCAACACTCTGGTCTCCTGCTGTGCAGTCAGGCAGGAGTTCCTGCTCACTTAGCATCACCGTCAGAGCCGGTACTGACCCGAAACTCTGGGTCCGGATCGGATCGGGTTCGACCTGTTTTCATCTCGGCGGGCGTGCGTGATGTTGAGACGGATTACCTGCCAGCCGATACCCGGAGCACGTCCAACAAATAAACCCAAGACGGCTTGATTAATGAGTTGCACGTTCCCTTGTAGCAGATAATATGTCAAAGATACCAACACATGGCTGAGCACAACAGTTGTTCATAGTGTCACACAAGCTTTATTAATCACTAAACACCAACGCGTGACTCATTCACACCTCAGTGGGTGGCAGCAACACCTTTTCCTCCATTTTAGAATGAAAATGAGAATCTTTAGTAACCGAGTAATGTTTATTATTAATATTTATACGAATACGAATGTGACTATATAGCTTACACAGTCAAATAAAGCAAAAACCATTCACTTTTGTGTGTGTGTGTGTGTGTGTGACTGCACAGGCACATCCTATGCACCCCAGGGTTATGGAGTTGAGTCGAAGCTCTACAGCCTGGAGCATTGCCCCGAGAAAGCTCAGGACAAGAAGAAGAAGAGCTCGAGCCTGGCCACGCTGAAGAAGCGCTTCATTAAGCGGCGCAAGGCGAGTCGCTCGGCCGATCACGCACGCCACATGAGGGATCTGCTCTCGGGCTGGGATGTTCGTGACGTCGCCGCCCTGGTGGAGGAGTACGAGGGCACGTCGGCGCTCAAGGATCTCAGCACGCAGGCATGTCTGGCCCGCCCCGAGGCTCGCACCCTGCCCCAGGACCTGGCCTCTCTTTACCAGCACAAATACTGCACAGACGTGGATCTCATCTTCCAGGACACACGCTTCGCCGCTCACCGAGCCGTCCTGGCCGCGCGCTGCCCCTTCTTCAGGACTCTGCTGTCGTCCTCGCCCGGGTACAGCACCCAGCTGCTCCTGGACGTGGGCACGGCGGGGATGGACGCCTCCATGTTCTCCGCACTGCTGCGTTACCTGTACACCGGAGAGCTGGGCGCTGAAGACGCTCGCCTGCACAATGTGGACGTCCTGCTGCGGCTCAGCGAAGAGTTCGGCACGCCCAGCTCGCTGGAGACGGACATGCGCGAGCTACGCCAGAGAATGTGCTACTACGACTCGGTGCTCTGCTTCTCCTCCGACTCCGAGCCGGACGAACCTTTCGGAGCAGACATGAGCGGAGACGAGGAGGAACTGAAGGCCCATAAGGCCGTGCTGGCGGCACGCTCACCGTTTTTCCGGAACTTGCTGCAGAGGCGCGTGCGCACAGCCGAAGAGGAGACCACGCCCGCACGCATCGTCCTGAACGAGTCCATCATCCCGCGGAAGTACGCCGGCGTGGTGCTGCACTGCATGTACACGGACGCGGTGGAGCTGGAGCGCGTGGTGCGGAGCAGCCCCTCGGCCGGCAGTCTGGGCGAAGCTCAGGCTTTAGCTGCCGGGAAGGGAAGCATGAACAGAGCCGAGGAAGCCATGGAGCTGTACCACATCGCCCTCTTCCTGGAGTTCAGCATGCTCGCGCAGGGTGAGTGTGTACCGTCACTGATCAAATGAAAACCCTCACACCATTATTAGAGACAGACTCGTGTGAGGATCGAGTCTAATTTATCTGGTTATTTTGGTGCACGCACTCCTACATGGCACGGTCACATGCGCTGCGTGTCCTCACTGCGTAGCGAATAACATAACCGTGCTGTGAAGCTTTACAGTGGCTGTATACGAGATTCGGCACTACAGGAAGTGGGATTAGTTCCTGTCTCTGTCACTGTCTGGCTGGTAAACCTGCTTCTCTCCAAACAACTAGGAATAAACATGAATCTCACAGACGCTGGTTTGTTCGCCTCACGCTAGGATAAACAGTGACTGTGATTAAACCAAAACAGTTAGAAGTGTACGCTTCAATAGACTAGTGTTAAACAACTAAAAATAGAGCATGGCTTTTGAAGATAGATTAAAATATTTATATTTATTTACTTGGCTGATGCTTTTATTCCCGTTTCTGGATTTTTCCTCTCCTGCTCCAGCTCTCTATCACTTGCTCTCTCGCTCAAGTTTTGTCTCTCTGTGGCTTAATTAATCTACATACTCTGTCAGATGGGAGTGCTGGAACAGAGGGATGAAGTGTGTGTGTGTGTTGTGATTAATGCTCATCAGGTATTCCTGTACTCCTCTGTCTGCTCTAGAACACGGGAAGCCTCTTCTTCTTCTCCTCCTCTCCGTTTCTTAATCATGCGTTTGAACAGATTTAAGCGTTTCTATTTCTGGAGATGAGAGTAGAGTTTGAGCAGCCTCCTGCCAACAGACAAACCGTTATAACGACTGGAGTTAATGAGCGTGAGCAGGACTAAATTCACATGTGAGTGTTTTACTGAAGCACACTCGCTGTCCTCGATCTGAAACCGCAGCGACGTTACAGAGCATCGATCAGCCCCGAAAACCAAACTGCTCCCCGGTCCCCTGGTTCATTATTTTTGTTTTTTTTGTTTTTTTTCTTTTAAATTCCTTTCCAGTGTTATTGATTGTTCCATGATAAAGGAATTGATTCAGTGTCCCACTTCAGTGATTTCACAAAATGGACTATTGACAGAGGAATAATTTCTTTCAGCACTCGCTGGAGCTCTTATTTCCAGTGTGCACACCTCCGTGTGTAGTCACTGTAACACCTTATTCCTGCCTAAACTACGGACTACTAACTACTAACTTCTGCGGAGTCAGAAAGTCGGCAGGTGGACACATTTGTTATCTCTGCTCTGTATAGTGCGCCTCCTCTCCTCGGGGGGGTGGGGGGGTGGGGGTTCTAGGATGGTGCTGTATTGACAATCGATGTAACGTTAAACCTGTCATAGTGACCTGTCTGATCTCAGAAGAGTCTGACTGCTCCACCGTGAACATCCACTGACTGACATCTTACCTCAAGGTTCGATAATAAACTATAAACTGTTTATAAGCTCCTTTCAGGAATTCTTCAGCCTTCATTAATATATTATTATGCATTGGTCCATATTTAAAAAGTCAGTCTTGGAAAGATTCCGGGTTTTTATTTCTGATCCCAGAACATCTGATCCGGCTCGTATCACAGCGCTGCTGAGTTCTGGATCCTGATAATCAGCTTCCGTGTGGTGACAGTAACTCCACTTCATCGCTGATTATTTTACTGTAACAGCACCACACACACAGTGTGAGAAACGGCCGTTCCCTCCGCGCTGTGGGAGAACTTTACTCTTTACAGGTCACTGTGGATGACCTGTTACTATGGAAACCATGACGTATAAGAAGAGCGTTTTAATACGAACGTTGAGAGATGTGTGCAGAGTGTGTTAGAACAGTTCGTGTGTGTGTGTGTGTGTGTGTGTGTGTGTGTGTGTGTGTGTGTATGTGGATTGTAGTCTGATTTTTATGTTCCTGTCACTGATTGTTGTTGTTCCTCTGAGAAGCAGAGCAGTTATTTCTGGTCATGGCACACACACACACACACACACACACACACACACACACACACACACAGGGCCGAGCACAGCGCCACCTGCTGTGTGTCAGTAATAATCACACAGACTTATTTATCAGGCCTTTTTTGTTTTTTCTGCGGTGACACGGTACTGACACTCTGTCTTGAGGTGTGTGTGTGCGTTTAAACAGGAAACAGGAAGGAGGGATAGATAAGAGAAGGAAATGAGTGTTGGGAGAGTCCACTAAGTGGCCCTGTCATGCCGTTGGTATCTTCCTCTGTTTAGAAGTCGGCTATCAGAGATTATCATCTTCTGCGCTGGATGTACAGATGCCCTTGGCTTTAAGGATTAGAGTTTACTTCTGCTTCCTCGTCCTGTAGAGCTGCCGTGTGTGTGTGTGTGTGTGTGTGTGTGTGTGTGTGTGTGTGTGTGTTGTGAAGTGAGATTGTGATTAGTCTCCAGCTGTCAGTGCTGCAGCTCCCTGTTCACTCTCAGGAACTCGGGGAAACTTTCAACTCGCTGTTCCTGCTCTTCATTTCAGATTCTTATTTCTGTCTTTGTGCTTAAAGAGATACTTCAGTATTTATTTTAATCTAATCTCAGTCCACCTCATCTGTAGTGTCTGATTATTAGAAAAGAACACAGAACCTGTCCAGCTACTTTATACTCAATAATAATAATAATATATACAGTGATAATTTAAAACACCTCAAAGTGCTTTCCAGTGTGAAGTAAAACACAGCAGCAAATAAATATCATGGTTATAAAAATACAGAGAAACTAGACATTAATAACAGAATAAAGAGTTTAATTGCAAAGTCAAGTACAGAAGTATATGTAACTAACAGGAATTTATAATAATAATTATTATTATTTAAAAATGCAGCAGAATGTAACTGACAGAAAATGAAAATACTCTCAAAATAAAATATACAAATATTTAATAACAAAACAGAATAAATAATAGAAATGCAAAAATAATAGCAGTGACAGATAAAAGAAAATCTAAATATGTATGTGATAGAAATGTAGCAAATTAACCATTAATTATTATGAGCAATATAACAATATAAAATATAGATATATGAAATAATGTAAGAAGAAACAAAGATTATGGAAATACAATAAATAGCCATGACAGAAAAAAATAAAATAATGTAAATCTCCAGCAATGAGAAATAATAACATTAAACGATTAACATAAGAGAAAAATAATAACAGTGATGTATAATAAAAATAAAATGTTGTACAAATGATGCGTGTGTGTGTGTGTGTGTGTGTGTGTGTGTGTGTGTGCAGGCTGTGAGGACATTGTGGTGGAGAGCATCTCTCTGGACTCCTTGGTGCCCATCCTGAAGTGGAGCTCACAGCCGTACGGCTCCAAGTGGGTCCACCGTCAGGCCCTGCACTTCCTGTGTGAGGAGTTCAGTCATGTGATGACGTCGGACGTCCTGTACGAACTGAACAAGGAGTACCTGCTGGCGGCCATCCAGTCTGATTACCTGCAGGTGAGCATCTGCACCGTCTGACCAATCAGAATCCAGACTTCAGTACAGCAGAAACAGAACGTAGTAGTCATGGTAACGTTTACCAGATGGTGGTGTCTCATATACATGCTTCTTGAGGAATTTTAACGCTAGACTTCCAGTATAACAGCTTAACTTGGGATGCTGAGAGACGCTTTAAACTCAGATCCCTGAATTGTGTTGTATTTTTTACAGATGATTATTAAGCTCTAATATAATTTCAGTTCAGCTGGGTCTCTGTAACCTCTCCGTCCGTCTCCTGCCCAGCTAAAACACCCGTATTGATTTTTCTCGCTTGCTAAATTGAATTTTATAATATACTGCCATTATTATCAGGAGATCTGTGGAGGTGTGTGTGTGTGTGTGTGTGTGTGAGGGGGTGTCCTCAATTCTCAGGCGGCTCCTGTTTTATTTCCTCTTATTCTGAAATCGATTCGAGGGCATGATTCAGCAGGGTAGGCTCCAGACTCCCGACTCTAGTGCTGCTGTGACCTTGACCTTCTCCAGGCAGCCGCGTGTCAGCATCCAGCGTCCGATCGACGTGTGAATCTGAAACGATTGACAGTTGCCTAGGTGTTTTTGAACGCTCTGATGATCACAGACACTCTGTGGAAGCCCCGCCCATTTCCCCCTTCCTTAACCTCACGTCACTAATCTCTCGACTCGAGTTTTCATCTTCACTAACGTTATAATTAATGTCAGATGTATTTATTTGTAATGCCTTAAATTTTCACATGAGAATTGTTTAAATAAAAGGCTACATTTTAACATGAAAGCAAACGGTGTGCCGCTTTATTAACCCGTGAGGATTAGGAACGTTAACATGCACGTTTTTTCTTACTGCTCTAGGAAGATGATGCTATGTACTTTACTTAACATCATCTTCCTAGGTTAGTAAGAAAGAAAGTGACTAACAGAGCTGAGCAGCAGCTTCTCTCACCCGACGCGGCCGGAGGATATTCTCCAGCAGAAAGATGGAGGGAAGAGTAAATATGAGCGGACAGCGGTAGAGATCTGTAGTTGCCATGGCAGCGCACACCTTGAGATGGCTTCTTTGATAGTGTGTAGAGACAGTGTGAACGCGTTTGTGTCTGCGTCTTACAGGCCAGCGAGCAGGACATCCTGAAGTACGTGGTGAAGTGGGGAGAACACCAGCTCATCAGGAGGATGGCCGATCGAGGTGACCTGAACACACACACACACACACACACACACACACACACACACAGTGTACATGCTGCAGACTGTAGAGCTGCTGCTGTAATCATTCAGATTAAAATCTCACACACTCTGTGGTGTTATTCTTTACTCCTGTCCACTGTAGAGTTATAATCTCACTATGCGCTCTCACACGGCTTCCATTTCAAGCCCAGCTTCCGTCCTCGTGTCCTCTCAGGGAGATTTTCCTCATCACTGCCACCTCTGGAGCGTTCATTAGAGCTCGAAATATAAATCTGCCCCTGGATTTCTGTAAAGAAAAGTAAAGAAAAGCACACAGATCTATGAAAATAAGGGTGGTGTGATGTGGCACAGGGTGAAGAGGATTATTTTCAGGTATAATAAACACACGGTCTGGAGTGCTTTACTCCGCTTACGCCACAGCGATTTCTTAATGATTACAACGTTTATTAAAAAACAAATTAAAGTGCATTTTAACTATCAAGGTTTATTGTGGAACGTCTGAGGAACACATTTGTTCCTGTTCTCACTTATGTTACAGCAGCTATAAACGGCACTGACAGTGGAGACTCCTTCCTTAAATGGTACATAAACATCTCCTTAGAGGAAGAAACGTCATATCAACGATTTTTAAAGTTTAAAAAATGCAACGGGTAATAACAGTGGCAAATAATGAAAATGAAAACAATCAAAAATAAAATAAGAATAAAAAATGGAAATGCAACAAATAATAGCTGTGACAGATAAAAGAAACTAACAAACATAGAAAAAGATATAATAATGTATTGTATTTTTTTTAATATGGTCATGTGGAGCGTCCTACATTACGCAAGTCCTCGCGAATGAGTTGTTGCTATAGAAACAATCCTGTATTTGAGCGAGCGCATTAATATAAACCTGTCGTTCATGTTATACGAAAACAATACACTTTCTAACCAATCAGATTCGAGCATTCGTCTGCCCTGTGGTGTAAAACTGAACATTTTAGCTGCCATGGAAACAGGGCAGGACCGGGTCTGAAGGTTCTCCGTGCTTCTAAAATTTATAAATCTTTTATTTGATTTTGATTCATGACCACAGTAGATTCCTACATAAATATACTCACTGGAGGAATGAAAAACGAGATGAATGACATTCTCGTGTGTGTGTGTGTGTGTGTGTGTGTGACAGAGCCCAACCTGCTGAGCGGCACGGCCCACAGTGTGAATAAGCGTGGAGTGAAGAGGCGGGATCTGGACTTGGAGGAGCTGAAGGAGATTCTGTCCCCTCTGCTGCCGTGTGTGCGCACTGAACACATTCTGCCCACCAACAGCGAGGTCCTCTCCGACACGGTGAGAGGGACGGCGTGACTGAGCACGTCTGCTGCATGTTCATCACCAGACACACGTGTAACACTGTCTTCACGTCATGTGAACACTGTGTGTGTGTGTGTGTGTGTCCCTGATAGCTGAAGCGTGGTCTGATCAGCACGCCTCCGTCAGACATGATCCCCATGGTGGAGGGAGGAAAAGCCAACTCCTGGCTGAGGCAGAAGAGCGCCGGCATCTACGTCCGCCCTCGCCTCTTCACTCCATACGTGGACGAGGCCAAGGTACACGCAACACGTCGGTTCACACGTGACACGTCTGAGAGAGAGGACTCTCACAAAGGTGTTAAAACCGTATGTGCGTGTGTGTGCGCGTGTGTTAGGCCGTCCTGGACGAGATGATGGTGGAGCAGACGGACCTCGTGAGGCTGCGCATGGTGCGCATGTCCAACGTTCCCGACACTCTCTACATGGTCAATAACGCTGTACCCCAGTGCTGTCACATGATCAACCACCAGCAAATGGCTGGCAGCCATACAGCCCCGCCCTCAGTGGTGGCCAATGAGATACCAGGTGGGTGGAGCTCATATGTCCCGCTTTCCGTTTGGACCAATCCAGAATCAGACATGCAAAGAGAACAGAGCCTTCAATAATATCACATCAATCCATTATCTATAGCACTTATCCACTTCAACAGTATCGTGGTGTTCTCATTTCTTTATTATTTTCCTCTTCTACCAGTCAGATCACATCAGTTTCTCTCTCTCTCTCTCTCTCTCTTCCTGCATCCCTCTCTTTGTGTCCATCTCTCTCACTCTCTCTCTCTCTCTCTATCTATCTCTCGCTCACTCTCTCTCTCTCACTCTCTCATGTGTATATATATATATATGTGTGTGTGTGTGTGTGTGTCATTCTGATGATTAAAGATGATTAGAATTAAAAATAAAATTCTATTAGAAATAAAAAATGCCTCCTGTATAATCTGCTGAGTCATGTACTCAACGTTAAACGTAATCATGTCCCAGCTGTGAGAGAGAACGAGAGTGTAAAAAAACCAGTGATGTAAATCGAGACTCTGATAGTGAAATCCCATTCGCGTCCTCCTAGTTTACTAGCCGTTAGCTATCCTGTTAGTTAATGTTAGCGATAGAAGGAATGACATGGGGGGCCTCTCCAAGTTTGCATATTTATGCAAATACATACATCCTAGTATCTTGGGTTAAATGTGTAGAGGGGTTCCTGGAGTGTCAGTGTTTTTGTTATTATCCTTTATTATTTTTAGATTTTCCTCTGTTTTTTTATTATTTTATTTATTATAATATTTAAATGGAAGATGGAGAGGATTTCCTTGTGAATTTGTTTTAGGTATTATTGCTGATGGGGAGTTTAGTGTGGACCGTTTTTTCCACTCAGTAGTGTGTGTTTATAGCAGTGTTGTGGGTTGGGCATGTGGGAGGAAGAACAGCCCCGGTTCCTTGGCGAGCTTGGTCGTGATCGTGGGTAGAAAATTCATCATGAAACTGACCTCAGCCAGTTCTCACATCTCACATGAGGTTCAGCAGAGCTTCAGGGTCAGAACACTTTATTTTTTAAAGTCATTCCCTTGAAAAGATTATTTAACTCTGTTTGTTTTTAGAAAAAGCATTTCTTTTTTCAGGCCCTTGTGGTTTTCCTGAAGTCTTACACCAGCCGTCTGTTCTGTCCTGTCTCTTTTAGTGTTCGTAATTAGGGTTTAGACTTGTATTTTATTTAATTTAGCTTAAATGATTGGCCTTGTATTGTTCAGCACTTCAACTGTATACAAGGTCCCTTCCAAAAGTATTGGAACAGGAAGGCCACTTTTGATTTTGCAATACGGTGAAAACGTTTGGGTTTGAGATCAAAAGATGAATATGAGAGGAGATATCAGAGTTTAACTTTCATTTCTGGATATTTTTATCTAGATGTGTTAAAAAGCTTAGATCATGGCACCTTTGGTGGTAGAACACTTTAAACAAATTTTTGTGTGAGCAAAAGTATTAGAACACAGCCTTGACGTAAATTAAAGTAAATAACACTTAATATTGTGTTGCATATTAACTCACTGACAGTAACTGCATCAATCCGGTGACCCACGGACATCACCAAACTGCTGCACTCTTCTTTTGTGGTGCTTTTCCAGGCTTGTAGTACAGCTTCTTTCAGATGTTGTGTGTTTTGGGAGGTTTCTCCCTTCGGTCTCCTCTTCAGGAGGTGAAATGCTGCTCCACTGGGTTCAGGTAACTTCTTTGTAAACTGGCAGACAGAATGTTTCTGTAGACTTCTGAATGCATTCTGCTGCTACCATCATGAGTTCCAACGTCAATAAAGATTATTGAAAACATTCCAGAAGCAGCCACGCAAGCCCAAGCCATGACCCCACCTCCACCGTGATCCCACCTCCTCCATGACCCCACCTCCACCATGACCCCACCTCCTCCATGACCCCACCTCCACCATGCTTAATCGATGAGCATGTATGTTGTGGCTCCTGAGCAGATCCTTTCTTTCCCCACACTTTGGACTTTCCATCACTTTGCTAGAGGTTAATCTTGGCTCCAGAGCTTTTGTAGCTCATCTCTGTATTTCTTTATGAATACCAATCTGGCCTTCTGATTCTTACAGCTGATGAGTGTTTTGCATCTTATGGTACGGCCTCTATATTTCTGCTCTTGTAGTCTTCTTCAAACAGTGGATGAAACCTCACCCTTGCCCTGTGGAGGTTGTTGTTGTCACAGTTTTATTCCTACACATCTTTACATATATTTCATGAAGATTGAAACACCATAGCAGAGGTTATATGCTGATTCTGCCTGACCTGTGTGTGTCTGTGTGTCAGTTCCCAGGCTGGCGGTGGTGAAGGAGATGATTCGGCGGCTGCACGAGCTGCGACACACAGAGCAGGTACAGCGAGCGTACGCTCTGAACTGTGGTGAGGGAGCGACGGTCAGTTACGAGCTGCAGATCCGAGTGCTCAGGGAGTTCGGCCTGCCTGACGGAGCTGCAGAACTGCTTCAGGTAGCACACCTCAGACCTCTCGCAGCGTTGCAGAACGAGACCCAATGTGACACAAAATCAATACACATGTCTTTGTATTATTTGCAGGAATTTTTTATAGGTTTTTTCCTGCTATGATTCGCCCCCTAGTGGGCAGAACTTTTAATGCATGTAAGGGACATCACTTTGTTCTGTTTTCTCTCTCTCTCTCAGAACCCACACAAGTTCTTCCCTGACGAGCGTTTCGGAGACGAGAGCCCGGTGCTGGCCATGCGTCCGTCCGCTCGCTGTCGGGTTAACAGCACTCCGGCTGTGGAGAGCATGTTCACAGACCTGCAGGCAGTGATGGGCCTCCATCCACCCCTGCCCCCTCCGCCGCCGCCGTACCACCCACCCAACACGCAGCAGATCCGGAGTGGCTGGAGGCCCCGCGTGCCCACCCAGCAGCCCTCACGCTCCTTCTCCTACCCCTGTAATCACTCGCTCCTACACACACAGGCCTCCTCCAAAATGGGCAGCCCCATTTACCCTGCCACAGGGGTCAAGGCTGTGCCTCCAGACTGCACCAACCCCCAGGGGAGGAGCCTTAACCCAAACAAGAAAGGGGTGAGTACAAGGAGACGGTTTGTTATGAGGCTAGGTAAGTTCTGTGCTTCAGATTAGTGGAAAAGAGGACGTCATAGGGTCATTCCAGAGTCTGTTGTCATGGTAACAAATCTGACTCCACCCCCTTTTACACTTAGTGGAATAAGCAGAACAGTAAACTGACAATTGTACTTTAAAAGGATGTGGAGAGATTATGGAGATATGTAAAGATTGTTCAACAGTGCTGTTGAGTTCTGGATTCTGATTGGTCCGAAGGCGGTGATGATGGTGTAGGAGGAATAAAACATTTCAGGATGTGCTGTGATAGGAAAATGATCCTCTTCAGGGTGGTACCAGTGACTCCACTTCATCACACCAGCCTGTCGTCGAATATTTCACTATCACAGCACAGCACACACACCTTACATAAAGAATATAAAATCTGATGTTTCATTACTAAAAAGAAATAAGAATAGTAAACTCTTCTAACTTGTGTTGATGCAGAACATGGAGCCGGTCATCAACGAGTTCATGCCGGACATCGCCATGGGCGTATCAGCCATGAGTCTGAAAGACCGCCGGCTTCCTGAGGTCACCATGGAAGTGGAAAGTCACGACTCCCGTCCTTTGGTGTCCACGGTGCCGCCCATCTCCCAGTGCTTCTCCAGTCGCCACCCGCACTCCTCGTCACGCAAGCGGCACGCGGCCGAGCCCAAACCCGACGCTCCGCAGCACACGCACTTCCCCGACCTGTACGAACTCTACACACACGGCCGCAACGACGCCGCACACAGGCTCCACCACGGCCTGGGAGCGCCGGCCAACCCGAGAGCGCCGCCTAAAGGAGAGACGGACCTGACGTGTGGCCTGAGTCCCGACACAGAACCCTACGACGAGTGGAACCCGAGCCGGAGGGTCGCCGGCGCCGGCGCCGCTGCAGCAGGGATGGGGGAGGAGGGAGGAGGGATCGGGGGTCGAGAGCGCAGGTCACCTAACAAACACGAATACCTGTACAGGAAGTCCGCACTATGACCCTGGAGAGAGACTCAAGAAGGCTTTAAGGCACAAAATCACAGATTTAAAGCCTTTTAATGCTGGGGTTTGATTACGGGGAAATATGATGAATATATCTTGTCCACATTTTATTTTAAAATATTTAAACGCCCTCATTAAGGGCACTGAACCTAAAACTCACTTGGGTTACTGACAATCAGCATAGAAATTAAATTTCAACGAGTTCCCAAGCTGCGTCTCGATGCAGAACCGTCACTGTGCGTTCCCATGACATTCATTTTACTCTGCCTTTGAGTTGAATACACTAGCTGAGAGAGAGAGAGACAGAAATATATATTTATACAGAGGTATTATGCATTTATCTTTGCTTAGGAATAAAGCGTAAAATAAAAACAAACGTCCAGGCAATAATTCACCTCATCCAAATATCACAGACATTAATGACGTGACACGTGAACGTGACATGTCTGAATACCAGCGCTGCGTTCATGAAGTGGGAACCAGGAAACAAAGTTCATCCTGAACTCCTTCGCTGCTCAGTTTCTTTCCTGATCATAAACTGAAAGGTAGACTTGCCTTTTTTTAGTCCACCTTTACGGAGCGTTAGTTTGACATATCTGCTAACCTTCACGTGTTTCGCGTAAGAGCTCCACGTTTTAACATCAGCGCTATGAGTTATCACTCAAAAATATGCAAAAATACTCCAGATAAGTCGACTGACGTATGAATCTGGAATGATTGACAGCTGCGTATGTGTTCCGTGCTCTCTGATATTAACTGACGCGCTCTGGAAGCCCCGCCCCCTTCCCTCGCACTGGTAGCCGAATCCACCCGACTTGATTTTCCTCATCCTCAATCTATCGTTGTGTTCGATGTCACTGACGTTACACTTCAACTGTACATTTTGTGATTGGCTTGGCACATGTTTTATTGTTTTTAGGATAAAATTCGAAAGTTTTAAAGATTTAGACGTTTTTCTTACGAAGTTTGTCACTGTTATTTAAAAGTAAAATGAATGAAAAGACATCGTTATCCCAAAAAAACCTGACATCATTTATTACGATATTGATGATATGCAGTCAGCCAGGTCTAACTCAAAACAGGTTTAATACCTTTTAAAAAGGAAAAAAAAAAAAGACTAGGTAGAAATTCCGTACTCGTCAGATCTTTATTGCGCCTCGTCAGTTTGAGAACCGCTGCTCAATAGCAGTCGTTAATGAGTTACTTTCATGTGTTCATTTTGTGAATTACCGCAGTTTAAAATAAAGCACTAGCCAGGCATCGAGGATGAGTCGCGTTTAAAAGTCCCAGTTGTCATGAACGCAGCATCTCTCTGTACACACAGATTTAAAGCTGCTCACACACACTCCGCCGTGCTCCTCTGAGCTCCTGCGGTCCTGCAGGGTTACAGTTGGAGCGACGCTGCCGGCTTTCTCAGTTAACAATTCACTCTTTCGTGTTCTGCCTTTTCCTTTAGATACGTATATCTCTCTAATCGTACACTCGTATCCTCTAATACAGCTGCGTTTGATCATCGTCAGCAGCAGCAGCCCTGGACGCGAGCTCATCTCCGTCTCCGAGTCGGTATATAGCAAACAGCGTGAGGGAGTTTATTGGATTTTTTTTTTTTTTTTGCCTTTTTTGAGTACCGAGCACCGGAGCGTTTACCTCGCACTCCAACACCTTCATTCTGCATTAAAGCGAGCTCTCGCATGCTGCATCGATTAACGTCGATTAACATCACTAGCAGCCTGAACGCCGCCTCAGATCCCTCTCTTCCTGTCCTTTTTGACAAGGATAATCTCTGATGCAGTCGCTGATGCGTGATATATGCAGCTTTATACTGTTTATGCCATGTTTCATGGTACTGTAACGTTACAGTCTTCGACGACGGCCGCCTGTGCAAGCTGGAATCAGGGATCTGTCTCATCTCA
This sequence comes from Parauchenoglanis ngamensis, assembly GCA_030014255.1. NCBI lineage: Eukaryota > Metazoa > Chordata > Actinopteri > Siluriformes > Auchenoglanididae > Parauchenoglanis > Parauchenoglanis ngamensis. The sequence goes on from JAQMYM010000020.1 coordinate 15,732,965, forward strand.
CTCGTAAAGAACGCGCTCCTCTCCTTTAGCCCAGTCCAGTGCTGAATGCAGGACTTTCTGCCTTTCCGTTAAAAATAATCAGCGTTTTAATATAACCGCCGACGTGGGTCTTTTTTTAATTTTTTTTTTATTCTCTTTAAAAGTTTTATTCTAACCATAGAGTCATAATGCTGCAGTTCCTCGATGCTTGGATGCTCTACCTCTGTTTCATTTCTGTCCTTGTTTCTGTGTGGTTTCAGGTTTTCAGCTCTAATTAGCCTTATTTTTAAACCTGTAATCTCCAGAGTCACGTCTTTACACCTGCATCAGGTGAGTAATGAAAGCTCAGTGATGGTGCCCAGATTTTAAACCCACCCTCATTTCCTTACGATTTATTCATCTAACCCTAAGATGATACTAGTGAGCGACAAAGCGACAACCCAGCGTCCGTTTTCTACGTGCACGCGCGGCACTTAGCCGACATTTCAAAGACGAACGAAAATTTTCTCATCTTTATGCAAATGAGCTGTGAAGCTGTAAGGAAGCGGCGAATCCAAACGATCGTCTCGAATGGTTCCTCGAAGCGAACGTGCGGCGCGTGCGGTCCGACGTTTCAGTTCCCTGCTCCTAACTTTAGTTCATACCTGCAATCAGTTCTGCATAAGTGGTAGAAAAACATTCCATCGTATGCGCCCTCTTATTAAATGCCTATGGAGACGTTAGGAATAAAAATAAAGTTAGGAATAAAGGAGATCGATAGCGCCGGTGGTGTAAGCGTACGTAGCCGCTAGAATCATGTGTAATGTAAATCAAACACAGATTTTCACACTGATTAGTGCGCTGTTTAATTTCTGTTTAACTGCTTAGCGTTACAGTAGAAGTGATGTTTAGCTGCTGTTCAGGATTATACAGGTGTCGAACAGGCCACGCCCACAACAGACAGCGGTGGACTCTGCACGCAGCTCGCTTTCTTACACTGCACGGACTGACACGCAGTCATAAAGTGTATTTGTATAGTGTGTACCACACACACACACACACATATATATATATATAATGTGCAGTTTTGGAACAGCAGTTGTGTGAACGTTACAGAGCAGTCGCTTTACTCACACGCTCACGTGGAAAACGTGCCGCTATGAACTCTTGAGGGCAAAAATAGGGTAGAAATTGTCTGTTTGTGAATGATGTACATGCGCACGTGTGCGTGTGTTTGTCACTGGAGCAAAGTAACCCGAGTCGCATCACCATCATGACATCATGACGACGTCATCACGAGTCTGGTAACGAGTCCCTCCCATTCCTCTGAATTCTGGCTGTCAGCTGATGATGTCATAACGTTGGCCAATCAGCAGCTTCCCTTTAAACAGACGCTCACTTTAATCGCAGCGTCTTTCTTATTTCTTTTCTTCTCTTTTCAATCCCCTTGTTTTTTCTGTCATTCTTCCACATTTCATTCTCTCCATTGTTTCCTCATTCTTAGTGTCTATTTTTACACCTCTTCAGCCCTCCATCCATCCATCCATTTTTCATTTCTCATTACACTCTTGTACATTCTTTCAAACTTTTCAACTCCTCTGTTTATATAACCTTTTTCTTTTCTTGTCTTGTTTTATCCTTACATTCTTTTTTCTGTATCCTTTGTTTTGTGTTCATTTTTTCATTCTTTTCCTTTTTTATCCTCCAAGCTGATGCTTATATCACACGCACACACACAGCTTTAACAAGACTAAGCTGTGCGTGTGTGTGTGTGTGTGTGTGTGTGTGTGTGTGAGAGACCACATTACAGTCAGAATCTCTCTGAAGTTGTCTCGTGATTGAGGTGTTCCCCCGGGCTCGTCGTTAGCTGGTAAATGAATTCTGCGCCTCATTTCAGATGAACTCCGCCGCGTCTCTGTGTGCGCAGCGCGTTTGGCGTGCACTCGTCTGTGGTGTCGTTTTCTCCTGGTTCTGTTGCCCGACCCGGTTGCTGCGTTGCTGCCGGGTCTCTGCACTGCTGGGCTAAATGAAGGTCAGTGAGAGGGAAATAAGCGCACATTCTGGTGTAAACGCCGATCCTCGCACGTCCTGCTTTAGCTTTTCTCTCTGATGGAGATAATATCCGAGTGCCTTCATGCCCGAGGCTGGGCGTGTCCTCCTCCCCCTCCCCCTCCCCTCCTCCTCCTCCTCCTCCTCGCCCCGCCCCTCCTCCTCGCCCCGCCCCTCCTCCTCCTCCTCCTCGCCCCGCCCCTCCTCCTCGCCCCTCCTCCTCGCCCCTCCTCCTCCTCCTCCTTGCCCCTC
>JAQMYM010000020.1:15735323-15749545 GCA_030014255.1 Parauchenoglanis ngamensis
GATGCCGGGCGTGTCCTCCTCCTCCTCCTCTTCCTCCTCAAATCCCCCTCCCCCCTCCTCCTCCTCTCTGTCTTATGCAAGCCATTTCTACAAGCCTGCGTCTCTCCGTACGACCGTAGCCCAGGCTCTCGGCTACACAGAGGCTCATTTTCTTTTCTTTTTTTTTTGTTCTGTTTTTGCTTTGTTTTTGTTTATTCAAAGAATATTTTTCAAGATTTTTGGTACCTTTGAAGAGAAGCCTTGTTCTGACGTGTGTAAAGTGTAAAGATTTATATATAAATACCTATAGGAGATGTGATTTGGGTGTATATACCAGAAGCAAAGCTTTTCTTTTACATTCTTGTACGGACTTCTTGTGAGAAGTGTCTATTTTTCTACTCTTCTCTGCGCCGGGGTGTAACGGAGATCTTCTATCTGCAATTAGACGGAAATAAACGGCTTTGACACAAACGCCTCGTCTCTGTTCATCTCTTTTCTTTAAAGTTTAGAACTTGGAACAAAAGCACAAGCTGTACATTTTCAAATCATAAAATGTTTAGTACTTTTTCTCTTTCTATCTCACGTCTTCACTCTAAATACTTTTCAATTTCCTTTCCATATTTCCACCTCTGCAATACCATTATCTATTTTAGTCAAATAAAAGGTCTCATGAGGTGATAATTCATTTAAAAGTGATTTAATTGTGCAGAAATGATCTGAGGAAGGGAATGGAGGGGGCGGGGCTATGTAGGATCTCGGGTTTGTGATGTCACTACATCAAATAAAACTCCACAGCAATCGCTTCCAAGATGGAGGACAATGACAACAACGATGCTGAGGACATGGTACTGGGACACCAGTGTGCCGAGCTCACCTGGCTCACGTCAGCCACTGATGAAGGGGTAGTGGTTGCTATGGTAACAGGTATGTGTTTTAAAAGAAGGTGATGTAAACAGAGGCTGGTTTTGCTAAGATGTGATGTGGGGGCGTGTCCTGATTTGCATATTCATGAATAGTTGCACATCCTTTAATTTTAGATGTTTTTTTGGGGAGAATTTGTCATTTTTACTAGTGCACAGTGCTGTGGTTGGCTTGTCAGTGTCTCTGTGTGTGTGTGCGCGCATGCGCGCGTGTCCAGGCCCAGTCTCTCCATGCTGATCTCCATTCAATCACGTCAGCTGAAGGGATCACGGTCAGAAAAACAACAACTCTCAAATTCAAAGTATTAATATGTTTAATTTCTCAAAGATACATTTACAAAGTAAAGCAAGGTCTAAATTACGGATAAAATGACGATAATAAAATACTACTTGGTCATGACAATTCGTTAGATGATCTGGCAAAAAACCCCCAAAAAAAACACACAAACGGGGAGCGGCCAATCAGGACGTGTTTATAACAAATCCTGAAGACGGTAAAGACCAAGCAGGAGACAAATCAGAACCGTGATGTGAGGAACCCGCGGCTTCAGCCTGGTTTATGTCCTGCGGTTTCTCCTCACATCAACGAATTAATCAACTTAGTTAACGTCTCGGTATAAATGGCTCTTTGGGAACAACCTCAGCAGACTTCTCATCTCCAAACCAACACCATGGCTTCTGGATTCATGGCTGCATATTTATATTTATATTTATTACAAAAGGAGCAGGACTGTGGGCGTCGGGTTTGGGCTTTAGTTAGCGAGGATTCAGCTGCAGTAGTACTGACCGGCGTTGGCTCGCCGCCTTTTACGACTCTGCTGCTCTTCGAAGAAGTGACGGATGTCTTCTGGAGTCACCACCTGGACGGAGAGACAGAAAATTCAGCCAGTTTTTTTGTAAACCCTGGTCTCAGATACAGCACGATTCTCTCGTTACGCGTCACTGCGATGCACAGAATGGCATCATGACGCAGAAATGTCTGCAAACAGGGAAAGTAACGGTGTCTCATTTGCATATTTCATCTAATTCTTTTACAAAACTGCATGAAACTATGAAAACAGTGTATATCTGTGGACAGGACTCGTTTATTCCATCGGAATATGATCGGCTTAAAAAGTGAAAATATTTTGTTACTGATGGGTTTAAATCCCGCCCACTACTCACAGCGACGGAAGACTTTACAAGTGACCTGCCCAAGGACACGTAAGTCCTGGGTTCTGATTGGTCAGAAGGTGTTGATATAACAGCAGCTCTGCCGGTAGTGCAGGTTTATATGAATGCGCTCGTTCACGCTGCCAAAATCAAATCAGACTGGAGTCACTTTCATATGTGGTCCTAAATCTGACACGTGGCTATGCTACAGTTAGGCTATAAGGGCTACTCGTTAAAGTCAGGCACAGCTCAGTTGCAGTTACAAAAGTAAAGTCATGAAAGGCAAATCCGATCTGAACAAAACAAAATCAGACTTGAACAATGAGGCTTGTAATGTGAACGTAGCCTCTGATCCGTTATCGTTTCTATAGCAACAGCTCGTACGCAGGGACGTGTATGACGGACGCTGCACTAATAATAAAAAAGTCATCGGTATGGTGAAGGTTTCTGTAAAGAGCTGTAATGTTTACGGAAGGCGGCGTCGGCAAGTGAGAAGAGGAAAATATAGTTTCAGATATTAAACGTAACTACAAATGTAAAAAATCATAATCGTGCTGTTACAGAGAAGTCAGTAGTAACAGTACAGTGTTATAAACACCGACATAGTGCATTATAAACAGCTGATCAGAAACCGAGTCCAATAGGAACTAACAGATCTTCAACATCCTGCTAGGAATCGTTTGCCTTTGAGGACGTAAATCTTATTAAAATCCATGTCCATGACGAGGCTACAGACAGCGCAGACGGAGATGCACGAGGATGTCTTTAGTGTCGGCTGCGTCCTCGTCGCCGTGAGTGAGGAGTAAAGGAACCTACCTTCCCCTCTGCCGCAAATCTCTGCAGGTAATCCTTCAGCTCCGTCTTCATGTCGTTATACTCTACAGAACACACAGTAACACAGCCATGCTTCAGGTGTTCAGTCTTAGCACATCAGGACATCAGAGATTAGTGGGTTAGAGACGTGCTGTAAATGGCAGCTTGCACACACTCGGAGCTCAGAGACGATTACGATTGGCTAGCGTGGCTGTGATTGACAGGGGAGACGGAGGCCACTAAGCCCCGCCCACCACTGCTGAGTGACGACTTACTGTAAGAACATTAGATATGATCATAAAGGGACAAGAAGTAAGTGTAAAAGTGCTGTGGTGCAAGAGGAGCACAACTCTACAGGATGTGATGTTTCAGGAAAACAATCAACCTGTCACTCAGAACTGAACTGGAAACACAAAGCATTTTATTACTTATTTATTAAATATAATCTCTGTTCATGCCGTTTTATTTTAGTTTGCATCTACTAATTCAGACTGTTTCTTACGTCTTAAAATAAAGCATTATTAACACTAATCTACTTCACTGTGTGTGTGTGTGTACCGTGTATGATCTCGAGCTGCTGAACGCGGTTCAGGTTGTTGAGCGCAGACATGAGCGGGTCTCGAGCCTCGCCCCCGTTGGCCTGCTCCGTGGTTTTGCCCTTGTTCTCGTAGGCGAGCACCGTGTCCGTGTCGTCCAACAGGAAGCACACGCCGCCCTCCGCAAACACACTCTGGAATCACACAGGCCGATATTAACTACACACACACACGCATGTCAGTGTCTCGGAGCTGCTCATTTAAATCATTACCTTATTATTATTAAAATTAAAAATAAACAAAATTGTTTACATTTATTAATATTTGTACTTTTTAATATTTATATATTCTTAACTACGAACAATTCATAATGTATTTTAATTCATATTTTTACACTGATTAATTTTATATTGTTGATATTAACTTATCAATTTGTTACATAGATTTTAATTCTCATTTTTTTAATATTTGATATTTTTATTACTGGATTTTATGTTTATATATTGTTGGTATAAATTTATGACCTTATGATATCGATTTTATTTATTTCGTTTTTTGGTGGTGTTTTTGTGTTTGATGTTTGTGTAACAGAAGAAGGTTAAAACACCCGACAGCTTCCTCTTTTACCCCAAAGAGGAGCAACAATAATGTGATTACGTTCTGAACAGACCACCTGCAAGGGCAAACATCAAAAAGACGACACACAGACGTGTGATTAGGACTGTTGACGCAGCAGCTGTGTGTGTGTGTGTGTGCGTGTGTGTGTGTGCGTGTGCGTGCGCTGTACCTTACAGTGGTGACAGGAGCAGAGTTTAGTGCGCCAGGCTGAGGGCCAGAACACGGCTCCCTGCTGAACCCAGTTCTTCCCTGATGACTTCATCTCCTCAAACCTGCACCCTGAACCTTCAGCCTCCAGCTCCTGCAGCTTCCTCTTACAGCCGGCCGTCCCATTCACCTCCACCTGCTCACACACCTCCACCTGCGCAAAACAAAACCAGTACACACAGAAGAAAAGTGAGTTCTGAGACGCTTTATCATGTTCAAGAGGAACATGAGCACTACACTGCCACCTAGTTGTCAGCCATGATAAACGCATGCACACACGCAATACCTTTTCCTTCAGCGAGCTCTTCCCTTCCGTTTTATTCTCCTCTTGGTCCTGCTCCACCTCCACCTCCACTCTCACACCCTCCTCCTCTTCTTTACACACTCTCACAGTAGGAGGCACTGAGGACGTAACAGCACTCTACATTACACACAGTGTAAATTAAAGCAGTCGGACAAGAAACACTCGTTCTTTATGTCGTGAGGCGTTACCGGCGAGCTGAGCAGCGTAGGTCCAGAGGAACGGACTTTTATTCATGCAGGACTCACAGATCATCTCCTGAAGCTCCACACGCTCCGGGACCACACAGCCCAGGTGCTGAGGGAGGGATTGAGATGGCAAAGCACTTTGAGAACACCCTGGAGAAGCTCTGCTCTAACACACTGGGTTAATACATAGTAATGTGTGTGTGTGTGTGTTTCAGGTGTATTTGTGTTAACGCGTTCTCACTGCAAACACAGTGAGAGTAAAAACTCACCCGGCCGTGCAGCCAGTCCTCACACACCACACACTGGATCATCTCATCTGCAACCTGACCCCCACCCCCACAGAGAGAGATCACATTAATGGAGCACGGCCATGAGGGACAGTACAGCTTCCCCGAGGGACATGCTAAGCGCTAACGCAGCGGTACGCTAACTATGAGGTGATTAGTGGCAGCCTGGGCGGTTACCTCGTCCTCCGGGTCGGGGTACGGTCTCTCACACGTGCAGTACAGCCCGAAGAAATTGTGACTGTACTTATTCCCACAGTTAGTCTTCTCTTTGTTCTGCGAGACACAGTGACACGTTATCACACTCAATCTCAACATCACATCAGAGATATTACGCAGAGGAGAAAACATCAACAACCACTCACTGGAAATAACCTGCACTCCATCTCTCCAAACTTCCCATTCCCACAGTCACACCGGAAATTCCTGTGGAGGAGGAAAATAACATAAACGAGAGAGAGAGAGAGCGAGAGAGACGGACAGAGCGAGAGAGGAGGACAGACGGACAGAGCGAGAGAGGAGGACAGGGAGACAGACGGACAGAGCGAGAGAGGAGGACAGGGAGACAGACAGGATCTAGCCCTCATTGTTACTCACCTCTTGGTGTAGAGCTCAAACAGTTCGTGACCTTCATGACACTTGTATGAACAGGCGAGACAGATTCCTGCTGGTTCTCCTCCCTTTGGCGTGCAGGTGTTACACGCGTACAGAGCCTGACGCTTCACATACCCCTATAACACCATGACAACATCATTACATCCCATAATACCCCATCACCCACTCAATTCCTGTTTTATAAAGCAGGTCAAACACTGATTCTTGTTCACTATCCAGAGACAGAGAGACAGAGACAGAGACAGAGACAGAGAGAGAGAGAGAGAGAGAGAGAGAGAGAGAGAGAGAAGATCTAGCCCTCGTGGTGGTCCTCACCTCTTGATGTAGGGTTGAATTAAATCAATTCATAAATAATAAAGTGAGTAGAGAAATTTATGATTCTCTTTTTTGGTAAAAAAAAAAAATAAATAAAATAAATAAATAAAATAAAAATAAATTTTTAATTATTCCCAAGGCCTGCAGTCATGAACCCATGTAGTGGCTACAGAGTTCCCACAATGCACTCGGCTGTTTGGCTTGACTCAGAGGAAGACGGCGAGCTCAGCTCTGACACACGGCAGAGGATTTATGCGTTTTTATTAAAACGGCGTGAACCTTTTTCCCCTCACTGTGGTCGTTTATTTCTAACATCACGTGTACATAAGGAACATCGAACGTCACCAAACGAACTTAGACGCTACGTTATCGTCAAAACCGTCTTTTAATTTACTTAAAGATTTAACCTGTTATTCCACTAGGGGGCGAAACGGAGCAATAAACTCAGCTACTGACAAAAAAATGTGTTCATGCCGGAATTCTTCATCACCACGCTGAAGATGCGACTCTAAACACACCTCTCTCAAAATCTGAAAGCTATTACTGTGGTGACGGACTCTGATAAAGGTCTGCAGAGTGGGGTTATTTGTACCCGACACTGGACTGTGTGACATGGACTTTCCAACGTCCGCTCTCGGGACAACAAGCTGGACCATATCGGAGTGCTACGAGCCATCCAGCGGAAACGTGGCTTCATAACAGTTAGGACTCACGGAGGTGGCCTGTGTGTTTACGTACTGTAAATAAGGAGTGGTGTGTGAACTCTGCAATCACCACAAGCCACTGCTCAAGTTTTGAACGCCGCGCTGCCGGCCTTACTACCTACTGAGGAAGTTATTTACCTATCACCATTATTATCGTGGCTGTTTACATCCGGCCCGGCGCGAGCTTTACGGAGCCGTCAGCAAACTGGGAACCGAGCAGCCGGACGGGTTTTTCATGGTGACTTCAATCATGTGAACCTGAAGGCAGCGCTGCGTCCATCAACTTTCCACTCAGAGGAGAAAACAAACTGGACTTACTTTACACTATTCCTGCAGCGCTTACAAAGCCACTCCCCTCCCCCACCTGGGCTTACAGACCACAGCTAACTGGGACGTCGGGACAGCTGGGCTTCAACACCTCCTTGTGTAACTTCAGTCAGTGTCCAGGATCATCACACTAAACCCCGGCGCCCCCAGGGCCGTGTGCTCAGCCCGCTCCTCTTCACCCTGCTGACTCACGGCTGTACTGCACAGTACCGCTCTAACTGCATCATAAACTTCACTGATACTACAGCAGCGGGCCTCGTTAGCAGCGGGGAGCAGTCGGCTTACGGGAAAGCTGTAGGATTCCTGCAGCTCCATGCTTGCATGCTTTTATATCGCTGCTACATTTCTGCTGCTCTTTTTTTACAATTCATCTACTTTATAGTAAATCATTTCACCACGACTTGCTCAGACGGTTTACACCCCACATTTCCACAGTCATGTATATCCTGCGCGCCTGTACCGTGTCTCCTGCACTGCGTGTAGTTCGTGTCCATCCGCCATGTTTGCAGTCGTGTAACTAATCTGCACTTTACCCCTGAATTGTGCACGTACAGCCCCTTATGTGTCTTATGTTGCACGCTGGTCCTGGGAAACGGCGCCTCGTACCACTGTATACTTGTGTATTGCCGGTATGACAAAGTCCCGCTTGATTTGACTTGAGTAACATTACTGCACATGAGTTTCACACCCCTGCTGTACGTTCTAAACCTCACACGCGTTCATCTCTCGGTGTTCTGTACATCTTCACTGTACATGACCGTGATGACAAAGATCTTGACTTGACGGGACAATAAATCATCTACGTCAACACGGAGCATAGCACACCTCATCCAGTCACATCCCACAATGCATCACTTGTACAATTCACTCCTTTCCTCTCTGCTTTATGGGTTTGGTGTAAACTGAGTGGGTCACAAACCTTCTGCGTCCTTGGACCCGAAATAAAGCGCCTCAGTGTGGATTTACATCACGAACATCACGTCTGTACTGTTTCAGAGCCGGTTCGGTTCCTTTCCACACACAGAACACATTCAGACTGAGTCGGCTTTACTGCTTGGACCCCTAAATAACACACCCCTGATGCTGTAGGTTGTGAGTTCCACCCCGGATCCCTGGACCCTAAATAAGAAACCGGTGCATCATCTGGACGCGGTAAACGCAATGCATTGTGGGATTTGAGGCTAAATTTCCTTTTTGGCCTCAGCAGCTGAGACAACATGACAAGTCTGACAACTACAACACAATAAATATACTAACTAGATGAGCCAGAAACTCCCTCAGTGGTGCACTATGTAGTGTATTGATGCACATCATGGCGACTTGTTTACTATTTTTCTATAGAGGCGTTATGGACACAGCGTTATCACTTCATAGCAGATGTATAAGTATTTATGTAACTTGTGTGCGTTTATAATTTGAGCTCCAGCTAGAAACTTCCAGATTGTGTTGTTGTTCCCACCCGTCACGACCCCGCTGAGTGTGTACTCCTCCTCACCTCCGGATATGAACACTTCTCCGAGTCACTGCCTCCGAGCACAGCCGAGGCTTCCTGCTCCAGCTCCTCATCCTCCTCCAGCACATCCACCAGAGACACGGTTACCTCCTCTCCCTCCGCCGCCATGCTACTGCTGCTGCTGCTGCTAACAACACACAGCCTGCGCGCGCGCGCACATACACGATCACTTCCGCTGAACAAACGCTTCATCTCGGAGGAGAAGACGCGAAATAATTAACTAAATTAAACACTTACCTCATATTTAACCGCAAGTATACCACATAACAACATTATATATTTTATTTGTTTCTGTTTTTTTTTTTCTTTTTTTACAAATATAATATTACAACCATAACAACAAACTACCCTTCCGTTTCCGGTTTGTGCAGCTCCGTGCAGATTTGGCGGGAAAATCTATATCGGTATTTTCCTGCAAACTTTTTTTATTTTATTTTTAGATATTTATTTTTTTTATGCCGTGGGATGAAATCATGTTCACGCTGAACTATTTCATGTTTACACACCGGCTACACTACATTATATGTTATATTTATTCGCGAAATAAATCTCGCGAAAGCCGTTAGATATGTAGCAAAACAGTGAACAGGGCATTAGCCGGTGTTGCTAGCTTCTGCGATGGGCCAACGCGTCCGCCATATTGGAAAGGTCAGAATTCAATAGAGACGCTACGTCTTAGGCTGTAACTCGTTTTATGTTCACTCGATTTTCACACAGTTTGCTTGTGAAGACCCAAAACACATATTAAAAGGTGATCAATAGAAATATGCATGCACTGTTTATTATTTTACAATGTAATCTCTGGACCAGTACCAGTAAAGCAATGTAGTGTAGGATAAAAACCTATCAGTTTGAAATATTTTACAGATTTTTTTAAATCTAAAGTGGTTTACAGTTGAACAAAGTGAATTAAAGGTTTTGTCTTTGGCATTTTGGTGATGCTGAGATTTGAACTCACAACCTTCTGATCATTGTAGGCCTCCATCTGGAGTTAAAATTGGTGAGACCAAGACTGAGTGCCAGGGCTTTAAAGATCCCTGACTTCAAGTATGATTTCCTGCGATATACGGATGGGTAGGTTGGGAGATTAGGAGGACAGAGAGACAGACGGACAGAGCGAGAGAGGAGGACAGACGGACAGAGCGAGAGGATTATGGAACAAAAAGGAGAGAGAAACAGAGCTGAAAAGTTGAAACATCTCGACGGTTGATGTGGGCTTCTCCTTCACAGCTTCGTATCTGAATCCATTTGAATGATTTTTCATCTGTATGGAGAGTAAAACTGATCTGGCCAGTTACAGCACATAAACAAATGTCTTTCGGGTTTTGTTATTTGTACAAATTAGGAATTTCTGTTCTCTTTTTATCCTTAAATATTACATTGCATAAAATGTCTAATTTAAGTGACTAAAACATCTTCAGCCACCAAAAACTCACCATAATCTGAAAGAAATGACTTCCTTCAGTAGCATAAATTGCTCATAAACGTCTTCACCCTTAACAGATTCCTAATATATAAAACATTTCATTTGTAAATGAATAAATGAATGTCCAGACGACTGGTTAAAGGTGTGATAGCAGAATGTTTGGATTTCTTACACTGGGCATTTCTGCACAAGGAAATCACACGATGATTCACTCATCCGTCCCAGCACACAGTTTCCAGGGGACGTGAAAACATGCTCCTCCTTCCACAAAGCTGCATGAGACAAATCTTCACATGAGGGCCATATTTGATTTTAGGTGCAGTAGAACAATATCCAGTGGGCATCTTTTACAATGAAGAGTACCCTTTGTGTCATAATGAAGACCTGCAGGCTCCCTGCTGTATGTTTTATTTACATTACATTTTACTTTTCATTTCTGCACAGCCTTCCACAAGGTTAATCGAATAGTGTTCCTGTAGCTCAATACTATCTTGAAAACATGTACATGTAATTAATTCATTTATTTATTCTTTTTGGCCATATACAGCTAAGCCAGGGGTGTCAAACGTCTCGTCAGCTTTCTGTGAATCTGAAGCTATTCATATTTTTTACATGTTCCTGCTGCTACTGAGACATTTAAATTCAGTAGATTTACTTACTTTGCTGATATTTTAATTTAAACAACTTACAAGTGAGATAAAATGGGTTAAAATTCTTGCTCAAGGACCCAACATTGACAGCTTGGTGGTGCTGGGATTTGACCTCACAGCCTTCTGATCATTTACATTTACAGCATTTGGCAGACGCCCTTATCCAGAGCGACTTACATAAGTGCTTTGAAGTCTCTATCAGTAAATATATTGTGATACTGGCTCACAAGGACCTGGGCTAAGAACACCATCACACTAGAAACTGTTGGCAAGTCATACAGAAAGGTTGTTTTTTTATATTAAAGTGAAGAATAAGTGCTAGGTATAAGAATAAATGCTCATTTATAATTTTATCCATAAAATCCCTCATCATGATAAGCAACTTCTCTGATTAAGATGTGTCTCCTCCGATGTTCTTCGTGTGGAAAAAAACATTTTTCTGTACTTTAAGGGATGATTATATTAACTCCGCCCACGTATGTATAGTCCTCATGTAACTTCTGAATAGCATGTAAGTCTTTAGCTACATCTGAGGTCTGAATATTCAATTCAGTTCAATATTATTTGTATAGCAGTTTTAACAATAAGCATTGTCACAAAGAAGATTTATAGAAATATATAAATTCTGGACATAAATTTCACATTTATAAATGTATCCCTAATGAACAAGCCAGAGGAGAAAACCAGTGTGTGATTTCAGTATCATCTCTGAATAAAGCCATGTACAAGAGAACAGTTTGAAACAGTCCACTTTATTAGGAACACCTGCACATTGATGCAGTTGTCTAATCAGTCAATCTGGTCATTCTCCTCTGACCTCTCTCATAACAAGGCATTTCCACTCACAGAATTATCACTCACTAAATGTTTTTTGTTTTTTGCACCATTCTGTGTAAACTCCAGAGACATTTGTGTGTGAAAATCCCAGGAGATCAACAGTTTCTGAAATACTCAAAGCAGCCCATCTAGCACCAGCACCCATGCCACAGTTAAGGTCACAGAGATCAGACTTTTTCTTCATTCTGATATTTGATGTGAACATTACCTGAAGCTCTTTGCCTGTATCTGCATGATTTTGTGCATTCTGCTTCTGCCACATGATTGGCTTATCAGATAACTGCATGAATATGCAGGTGTTCCTAATAAAGTGGACGGTGAGCATATGTATTTATGTTGTGGAATTTTGGCCAAATGTTTGTTATTATTTTATAGAACGTGGCATAAATCTTTACACGTTCATCATGAGGCTGAGAGAGATATTGTGCTATAATAGTCTTGTGCTATAATGAGTGGCGCTGTGTGTGTGTGAAATATTTAGCTTATAATGAGGAACACCAGGAGGAAAACATCTATGACAAAGTTCCATCATATCACAGAGTCTATAAGAAGGTAAGTATTATTGTTGTTGTTTTTATTATTGTTATTGTTGTTGTTGTTTATTATTATTATTATTATTATTATTATTATTATTATAACACGAATCAGCATGTCCAAACTGTAAGGTTTTTAATTAAGAAACTGACTGCTAAGAAATAAAAAGACTGCAGATTTCTCAAAACCAGATTCTCTCTCTCACACACACGCACACAAACACACACAAATACACACAAACACACACAACATTCTGTCGACATTCTGGGGGAAGATTCAACTTACCACTTGATCATCTTTACACACCTCCAGACTTCAATGTCTTGTTAGTCCCATAACATCATCTTGAATTCAGATGAAGGAGCACCAAGAAATTAAGCATGATCTAGACAGGAGCAGAAACGTGGAGCTGGAGCTCAGAGACGTTCAGACTAACAGCTTGGTGTGTGTGTGTGTGTGTGTGTGTGTGTGTGTGTGTGTGAGGTGGAAGATGACAGAAAGTCTGGAGTTGATCAGCAGCAGATTCTCCGTGCTAAAGCACTGTATGATTATCAGGCGGGTGAGTGTTGCCATCACACTTTACACACATCTTCTGTATAGTACAGTGCAAAAGTTTACACCCCCATAGTATTTTGGTGAAAAATGGAAAACATTTCTCTCTTTTACAATTAAAGGACACAAAATATAATCATTTAAGATAGCTAAAAATTAAATGTGTGTGTGTCACTAACCCGAACCAATACCAAGCATGCCGTAAAATCAACATAATAATATTAGAAAGGGGAAAATGTTTAAACTCACAATTTTATTACTATTAACATATTATACATTATTTTACCATTTTGTTAATATGGATGTCCACCTAACTTACTCCTAGCATTCATCTACCAATTACCTAAAATCATCTAACTTCATCTAGAAGTCCATATACCACTCTCCTAATGTTCACTTAATGTTCATCTAATGATATCTAATGTTCATCTAACATTACGCTAACATTCACCCGACATTAATCTAACATTAACCTAAAGTTCATCTAACACTTGTTTAACATTCCTCTAACACTAATCTGAAGTTGACCTAACGTTATTCTAACATTTACTTTATGCTCATCTAATGTTCATCCAACTTTCATCCAACGTCAAGCTAACATATATCTTACACTCATCTTGCTCTATAAAGGGAAGTGTATGAATCAGGATTGGAATGCAACCATGTAAAGCATTTTAAAGCTAAACACAGTGTCTTTCTTTCCTCAGCTGACGACACTGAAATCACCTTTGACCCTGGAGACATCATCACTGTTGTAGAGGTGGCTGATAAAGGCTGGTGGCACGGTTACGGGCCTGATGGGCATTATGGGATGTTTCCAGCTAATTATGTGGAACTCATTTAAATTTTAATTTATTATATACTTTACTTATACACTTTAATATATACTCTGTTACTGAAATATTCCTGATGGTTTAGTGGTTTTGATGCTGTTACCCATTCGAGCAGATTGAGAAGGTTGAGTTACACAGGAATAAATATATTACGCACATGTAATTAATATTTACTTAAATTAATATGTTCATTAATATGTTCAGTTGGCTTCCTTTAAAAACTGTGTTTCTTTGACCACAAACATTTACAATAAATTGCTAAAGTACTAAAGTACAGTGTCTGGATTCATTATTTTAAGAAACACCCCTTAAAGCAATAAATTTAAATTTTACATGATGCTAAACTGGACAATACTTTATTTATTAACTAAATGAGTTGTGTAACTGCAGCCCAGATACGGCTTCAACTATGTTTGAGGTACAGGGTTTCATTTGATGCTTTAATACTGAAGCAACTAAATGTTTTTGTACTTTTTTTTTCATATCGGCCTTGTTTCTGAGTTTATGAATGAACTGTAAACAGCATCAAATTCTAATACAAGTTCAGAAGAAAGCTTTAACAAACTATCATTTTATAACTGAATAATCTGCCAGCTATTTTTTGAAAATCCAATAAATAATTATCTCTCCATTTTAAAGACAAATAATAAAGCAAAAGCTGTGCTATAGGTGTGTAAAACTGTTAAACTCATTTAGACAATTAGTTATGGACTATAGTTATGCATAATTCTTATTAATTAATTATTAATTAGATAAGTAGACATGGCCTATTCTGGAGAACTAGTGTAGATTTAGATGGTGAATGTACAAATATTTTTAAAACGACGTGGCAATTACTAAATGGGATGTTTGGATGCTGTCGGCACCCACTCTCGCACGTTCACTCAGGTGTGTTGACGGTGGAGCGGCTGGCCGCTT
>JAQMYM010000020.1:15803660-15819106 GCA_030014255.1 Parauchenoglanis ngamensis
CCCAAGATGCTGGGATTGGCTCCAGCTTCCCCGCGACCCAGATGGATAAAGCGCTATAGATAATGGATGGATGGATTATAATATATATGATATATAATGTATAACCATATAAAATGTATATATTGTAAACCATAATACCAGGTTGTACAGTTGTTAACACACAATTCCATCCCTATCAACATATATACAAGATTACACAGAGTTTAATCAGAGTTTACACTAAAATAACACTATAAATATAAAAAAATAATGTTTTTTCTGAATAAAATTAGGCATTTTGGGGAAAGGAGCCTGACCTCCTGCTTGAGGAAGACTCTGTAAAGCTCCTCAGCGGAGGTGAGGAACGTCTCCTTCAGACTGAACGAGGCCGTGTGGATTTTCACTCCAGAGCTGGGAGAATTCGAGGTGGTGGAGGAGCCGCTCTGTGGATGAAGGAGATGATGAAGATGACATTAACTTACATGATTTATACACACACACACACACACACACACACACACACACACACACACAGGAATGATGTGAAAAAGCCATGAGAGCGCACCGGGTCCTTTTTCTCCAGCTTGACGCTGGTTTGAGCTTGCTGCTGTGTGCTGACCCCCTTAGCTGTAGGCAGAATCATACCCTGAGAGAACTCTACAAAAACAAAACACAGCACATGATCATTTCCATAAACAAATCTCAATCCTAAAAGTAAAACTTTGAAGTTTTTTTTTCATTTATGTCACCTTTCCTCAGGTGGGACACGTAGCCATGTAGAGCCAGTTTGACCTCCTTCTCTCCCTCCTTCTTCATGAGGGCAGTTAGCGGGGTAGGGGGCTGGTCTTTACACGCTGTAATGTAGATCTGTAAGGAGGATGATAAATACGATTTTAAAGTACCTGCCAGTGAACTCTTATGAGTAGCAGACTCGGTTACAAGTTCATTTTTATGAATGTGAGATAAATCACACATGTTACATTCTTAATCTGAGTCAAGTCAAGTTTTTCAGAGTCTGAGTTTTCACTTGTAAACTGCACTGAGTCTTAAATTTTCCTCCCAGACTCATGAGTTCTCCACTTAGAGTCAGAATCAAGTCACAAGTTTTTTCAAATTGAGTTCAAATCTGAGTCACGTCTCACAACTCACATCCAGGTCATCCATGTCATTTTCATCTGAGAGGTTCATCACCTCAACGGTCCCCTTATACTTAATCCCATTTTTTGAAGTTCCTAAAAGATAACAACATAAAGAGAACATGAAAAGGTTCATATCACTGTTAAATAACAAACCCTTCACCTGAGTGAAACAGCGAGAACATACCAGTCCACGAAGCTTTAATGGTCCACTCGTAGAAGAAGATGAGTTTGCCTTTGCGGTTGTTAATGGACGCCTCGCCCTCGATGTTGCTGACGTCTGTGATTTGGCAGAAACCGTCTTCATTTTCCACACGGACTCTGAGAAGCAGCTCGCTCAGAACCTCCTGTGACCAGCCTGTGACATCACGCTCTGTCCTGCAATGAAATGTATAATGAAATCTACGATCAGCTCCAGAAGTATTGGCACCCTGCATGAAAATGAGCCAAAAAAAAAAAATGAATAACACATTCCTGAAGAGAAGATGGAGACACTGGACACATTTATTTTAGCACAGTGTTTAAGGAGCTTTCTTTCTGCAGATCCTGATACCTCAGAAGTGATGATTAATCTTGTCTGACAATAGCACAGCTGCAAAACACAGGGTTATTTTAATGCACTCGTTCTAATATATTATTGTTTCTATAGTAACGGCTCATTCGCAGGGACTTGTACGGTAAACTTCATATGGTGTCAGCACTTTGTAACAGACATCTGGGGCTTTGAGTATGATAATTATGTGATTATTTTTTTGTGTTACTAGCTTCAAGAGAAAGAAAAAAGAGAGGCTGGTGAAGGAAGGTCTGTTTACAGCTGCTATAACAGAAGTGAGTAACTTGTTTTGAGGACGATCCATAACATTAAACGTAACAACAAAAAGCATGACGCGTCGTTCGTGCATGTAATCATTCGTATAAAATGAATAAAGCACTCGCGGATGTGCTGTTACAGGAAACTAATCAACTTTAGAATGGAAACACTAACTCCGCTTCATCACACTGTTTTACTGTTGTTGTTTTTTTTTATACAGGCACTCTGTTCATTCTCAGAGTATAATTATGGAGCTGTCTATATGAAGAATAAACGATGAACAACTTATCTATATTGAAAATGTATCTGAATGGACAGAGATCCTGCACTACACAGTTCTCCTCATCTCATGCTCTGTACTCGACTCTCTGACCATCTGCTACTCCTGTCTCCACGTGACACGTTCTATTAATGGCCTTCAGGAACAGAGGACAGGATTCCAGAGGGTTCTCACTAACACACCAACACTGGCTGTACAGCGGGCCAAGAGATCAGCCGAAACATTTTATATATGTATATCAATATTTATTTGAAATCAATATTTGAGAATTATGAGGATGATTAGCACATTGAATTAATTCAGCTCTTGAAGTTTATTATAGTTTATTTCAAGTTTTAACATGGTTTATACACGTGTTTAAACGTGGTTTATCAAATCTTTATATCTGATTGTCCACCATGACGGATTTTCTCTCTCTCTGGAATTATATTATATTATAGTTTAATCCATTTTGAGTGTTTTACACATATTTTTTAGTTTAAAACAAAATTATCAATATGGTATATAGTTAATGTTTGAACATAAATATAGATAAGAAATATTAAATATTCATAAAATAAAATAAGGATTTGCCCATTTCTCTCATTTCCATGTGTTTTGCACTGTCCTACACATCATGCTGCTTGTTCCATTTCTGTTTCTTTAACTTGGTAAGAGTTTATCTCGTCTTATTACAGACTGAATGTCTGAGAATAACCTTCTGAGTTACAAAACAAGGATCAAAGGTTGAAAGTTTGGTGCAACTGCGTTTATAAAGTTAACCAGTGATGTAATCCAGGTTAAAATTAGATTTGTGGTGGTGTAAATAAGTCTAAAGTTAGTCTGCTTTAAACATTCAAATAAATCAAATGCAAATAAAGAGCTCAATTATACTTTTATTTAAAAAACAAACAAACAAACAAAACAAAACATGCATGATGACAAGTTAGTAAAGTTCCTCAGCAGGCTGGCTTTGCATTCACACACGCAGATTCGCCATGAAGCGAAACCACTCAGATAAAGCGAGTTCTTTATTAAATAACTCCAGATGTTTAGCCGAGTGTTTAGTAGCTGTATTCATGCTAACACGCCGATATTAAACCCCACCAGTGCCAGTTGTTAACATTCGTAGCGTCCGCTCTGTCCTCCACAATCCAGCGCGGATCTCCGTGTCCCCACTTCGCCATGACTGGCTGCCTCACTCCGCCCTTTAGCCTCTCAGCTAGCACGTTTAGCTCCCTCTCAGCTAGCACGATTAGCTCCCTCTCAGCTAGCACGTTTAGCTCCCTCTCAGCTAGCACGATTAGCTCCCTCTCTGCTAGCACGATTAGCTCCCTCTCAGCTAGCACGCTGACTTAGCTTAGCTTCCCTCTCAGTTTAGCGGCTCTGACACCGAGCTGTTTCAGCTTCGAAACTTCCCCAACAGAGCAAATAACTCCCCAAACAAACCACTTTATAGCAAAGTTAAGACCTAAAGCTTGTAAAACAGCTCCATTGTATGCAGTAAAGTTAAAATATGAGCTTTTAATAAGCTCTTGTGTGTGTTGTAATGTTCAGGTCTGTCCTTCAGCTGAGGTATTTATGCTCCTGAGGGCAGAAAGCACCAGAAAGTTATCAAATATCATCAATGTGGAAGTGAAAAGAACACAAACACCATGGAATAAATAAATAACCAAACTATGAAACATTTCTAAATAAATAAATAAGTAAATAATGATAAAATTTTCCATTATAGTACATGCTGTCTACACTTGGATTAGGTTGGGCCAACCGGGATTAAGTTAAGACATCAGTTAATATCGTTTAAACATTGTTTAAAAATAATCAACTTGTATTTAAACCTAATTTTACTGTTACAGTAAGATTTGATTAACATTATTCGCCCCTGGGCGCCGATATTGATATCTATACTCATTTAACAGATTTAACCCTCCTTGTTTTAGACCAAGTCGCGTTAATGTAGATTAACATTCATCTGGATTAACACAGGGACTTGTACCGCAGACAGCTTGACATAAACCGATTTAAAAATAAGTGTTATTGTTAATGTGGGGAAGTTTCCTGTGACATTTATGGAAGGAGTCTCCAGTGTCGGCGCGTCGTAACAGATGAAGCTGTAACTAAGTTTTCTGACACCTTCAGGACTGTCGAGTTTATGCTGTTTATCTGTTAAAACTCACAGCTTCTGAGGGAAAAAGATTAAATCTAGCGTGCTGAAGATGGGTTAGTGATTTGTCTAATTTTTACTAATTAACTAATTCAAAACATCCGCTTGCTGTTCATGTTGTACTAACTCATGCTAACTTAATGAGATGTTTTGACCTGTAATTCTACATCGTTGTAACGTTATTGTTAATATCGCAACAGCTCATTCACAGGAACTTCACGGATGTTCTACAATATGAAATGTAACTAGAAACAGATAAAAAGTATGAAATGCTGTTTTTTTTTAAGAAAATGTAATTGTTGACAAGTGGTATAAGAGGAATCGAACACCTTGAGATGCGCTGTTATAGAAATCTAATTAATTAATTAATGTCACTCGGTATTTACACCCCAGAGTGTTTTATCACTGAATTAAAATGTGACGAAGGAAAGCATCAGTATACTGTTACTCAACACAGCATGACGTCACAGCTTCTTTTTAACCTTTAATTTGTCTGTATCAGTGTATTTGCAGGTGTACATGAGGTCCAGCAGGTGGCGCTGTGTGTGTACACAGTTTGGACACAACCTTCTAATTCAGTGTTTTTCTTTATTTGTTTTACTTAAAAGTCACTTCATGTCTTAAAGTGATGATGTTCTGTCGTTTCTCTTTACTTAACTGAGCGGTTCTTGATATAATACGGATTACTCCAGCAGTGGAATAGAGCTATTTACTGTACACCAGCACTACCTCCACACAACACCACTGATGATCTCACACACATTAAGGCAAGAAATTCCACTAATCCCCAGGTAAATTAATTACCTTCTGATGAGGCTCAGCTGTTAATGAAAAGCGTTCCAGGTGACGACCTCATGAAGCTGGTTACGATAACGCCAATAGTGTGCAAAGCTTCATCAAGGTAAACGCTGGATACTTTGAGATATCTAAAATATGAAACATTTTTAGTTTACTTCATAACTCTACATGTGCCATGTGTTATTTCATAGTTTTGATGTCTTCAGTTTTTTTCTACAAGGTAGAAAATCATCAAAATAAAGCTAAACCTACGAATGGGTAGGGGTGTACAAACTTTTCACTAATGCTGTATGTATACACTTCACCTAATAGGAATTCTCACATTCAGCTACTCAACAAATCACTCGATCGAACACTATTAGTTGTTGCATGTTCATTTTTGAGCACTTCCCTTCATTTTACACCCAAATATATGCTTAAATGCCTTTCATAACATTCTTGATAACTTTTCTATCTTAAGTATCATTCTATAATTATGTTTGTATTTGAAGCATTTATGCTGGTTTCTCAGAAGGGAAACTCTTTTGAACATCTTGCCTTCCTCGCTGTACTATCCTGTAGCCAGTTTCAGTGGAACACTCAAAATTTTGCATCCTTTTTTGTTGTACGCAATTCATTTAGACACAATTAATGGGTGTCAGTAATTCTGAATCGCATCTGATTCTGCGGATCAGGAATAAAAGCACACACACAGAGATGATTTCGGTACTGTATGTTTATTCGTTACACACTGATCTGCTACAGCAGTATTGCATAGAGGACGACTGATGGCGAGCAGGCTGCGTTGTTATTTACAGGACAGAGAGCTACGACTCCAACACGATGCAGTCATCAGTCCATCAGGTAGAAACACTCGTGTAAAGTTCAGTGCACTCGTCTCACACAGCGCCGTGTGTGTATATTGCACTTAGGACAGGAGATTACAATTGTATTGGGATAATTCACTCAAAGTCGTATTAGTAAATACGACGCGTAAAGCTAGTGGCGGCTCCGCTGCTTTCAGAAATAAAGCAGGATCACTTCAAGAATTGAATGATTTTCTGATATTACGCTCTTTTTACAGGAAGGTGTTGCACAGACGGCGCTTTACTGTGAATCCTGATCAAGGCAGTTGAGTGTCCGAGCTCTGTACATTCCTTTAACATCAGTACAGCTTCATGTGAGGACACGCTGAGGAGTTCAGGAGAGAAACAGGCAGCTTGCTCTTCATCTCATTGGTAAAAAATAAAAATAAAAATTTCAATACAATTCTGGGATTTTAAATAAAACAATGTTATCTCGAAGAGAACTGTAAATTTCTAACATCACTTTACTGACATTATAACAGTAAGGCTTTAAACATTATACACGATTATTTATAATCATTATGGTTCACTTCAATGGCATAACTTCAGTGTGAAAACAGTGTAAAGGAGCTGCCAGATTAACCGCCTGGTCCGAGGATGAGGATCTGAATAAAATACACTCTTTAAAGTAGTCCATACTTCATACAAATACTTATTATATAGAGATAGAAAACTCTTTGTACTCTTCATTCATAAACTATTTACACACATGAGGAACTTATTACTCAAAAGGAAGTAAGATGAGAGATTCTGCGCTACATGACGATGACGAAATATTCACTCTTAAATAAAAACAATAAATTATCACTGTGTTTGGTCTTTAACTGACCAAGAAAATAAACACGAAAGAAATATATACAAAAGGTTTATACACTCAAACAAGCATCAAAAAAAAAAGAAGTTAATAAGCTGCAGGTTGTGAATCTGCTCCCCAGCTCGCAGAGCAAGCCGGTGATTACACCAGGTCTGCCTTCTGGTCTCGCTGGAGATGCTCAGGTCAGGACAGTGTAGACTCGAGTCGGGTCAGGTTTCCGCCTCATGAGGAGGAGGAGGTTGTTGGTGAGCCTGAGCTGAAGCAAGAGGGGAAGGTCTTATTAACAGGAGGAGTGTTGAATATTAACCTGTATCTGTTCCTGCGTTCTGGTACGTTTATTCTGTTTTAAATCTAAACTGAACTAAATGAACACAGAGGGAGTTAAAGGAGAAAAAGAAAAGTGTGGCAGGATTCTAAACCTTAAAAATGAAGATACTGTATTTCGGCACACGAGTCCTGAGCAGAAGGGTGTTTTACATGAAGCTCCGCCCCCAAACCTCACAGATTGGTTGAGGGAGGAAAAACAAGCCCCGAGGCCTCATTTTGAGAGGTTGGGCTCACACACACACACACACACTTCAACAACTTCCTCCATCCATGCGACAGGCTTTAGCTGCTCCTCCTCCTGCGCTCTCCCTTCCCCCCTGACCATCTCCTCTCTCCGGATAAACACCGCACCCACTCCACATCTCCGCACTTTTCCACAGGACAGTGTGCCACTCCGAATCCGGAACTAGCCGTAAAACTACGGGTTTCTAACGAGGGTGTGGGGGCGGAGACTAGCTCCAAATTCACTACAGGATCAGGTTCTTTTGATACACTGAGTTTGCTGCAGTCGCATTAAGTGAACCATCAAAGCCAAAGATGTCAATCAGACCTGCGAAGCTTCACGTCTCTTGTGACAGAGCTCTGCATTTTAACATTCGAGGAGTTATCGCTGAAAAGTATGAAAAAAAGAGCAAAAGGCACATGACCCTGGAATGACTGACAGTTGCGTAAATGTTTTGTTTTCCCTGACGTGCACCAACACTCTTCGGAAGCCCCGCCCACTTCCTGTTCTCATTATTAATCAGGTCATGATTTTCCAGTTCGTACTGGTGATGTGCCCTCGCTTTCGGTCAAGGGGTGAATTATTCCACATTATTTCAAGAACGTGAAATAAAATCTATCAATGTATGTCAGCTGACATTGGACATGTATACAGCCAACATCAATTAAATGTTTATTAACGGTGCACCAAATGTCAGCTACAAAAGGCACTTCCAGTTTTCGCCTGAAAGAGATGTGATTAAACGTGTACAGCGAAGTGACCGAGCGCTTTATAAATAATGCTAATGGAGCGAAAGTGATTAAAAGCGGCTTGCTCTCCTGCCTTGTGGAAACATTTCTTTGGTTCTACACAGAACGACAATCGAGTGATTTGTGCAAATTATACTGAAAATATTTGTATTTATTTTGGCATTTTACTGGACATACTATAGTGCTCTCGTACACATGTAGTACACCCCGTGTAGTGAGCACCTATAGTGAATAAAAAGCAGATTGGGATGGATTTTACATGGATCTCGTGTAAGAAATTTAAGTAGCATCAAATATCAGGGAGAAGAAAACACTATAGTCGGGCAAATAAATAAAAACGGATAAACATTTGCGTATTTTGAATTTGCGCCAGTTCCTTCTAAAATTGTACAGAAAACTGACCAATCCGTGTTCTTTCTAGCTCCGCCCACACGTCCCTGTGTAAGAAGGGGAACTAAATGCAGTTCAGGTACTCTTTTTTTCCACAGTACAACATTGCATCACACTGTCCCGTGCAAAAGATAACACGTAAAACATTTCACACAAACGGCTTCATACGCATTATAAAGTCTCTGAGAGGTTTAGGATGCAGATCTGAGGACTGGATTCAGCCTGAAATGTATCCTCAGACATGCAGAATTAGCTCTGTAGTGTCATCTCTGTGAATATTAAGGATTCAAAGCAGATCGTGCACATCTGTGAACATCTGCAAACATGGCTTATTTAGAAGACTGGGATTTCTACCGAGGAGTAAAAAAAGGAAAAGCACAGTCAGATTAGATACAGGCAGAAATAACGTGTGCGCGTCCACAGTATGCACATCCACCATCGCTAGTCTTCATCCTCTGTTTGTAGGCACTAAAGTTCATGATGGAGTCTGACAGGGGGGAAAAATAAAATTATATATATATATATATATATATATACACACAAAAAAGGTGATTCTTCATCAGGATGGGAGTTTTAAGAAGAAACTAATCTTTCGGAGCAGGCTGGGAGTGAAGTGTTAATGTTTCTGCATGAAATAAAAATAAATAAAAGAAAGTGGCAGATTGCTCTTAGTTTGAGAGGTAGTGTGAGTGTGTGCACGCCGTGATCCGTCATAATTACTGATAAACTGTGTGTATGTATTATAATGCTTGAGAAATACTCACAGGATCAGTTTATAAACATTAAATAACAGCTCTTTCTCCTCAAACGCGATCCGTTTCAGAATTTTTTCGTTTACAAATTCATTATAAATAAAGCATCAGTGGTAATACTGTCATGTTCGTGTTCATTCCCTGCATATACATATCTTTGCTTAAATAGGAAAAGAGCCATGTGCATCCTATAGTGTGTTTGTACATTTGTGTGTGAGAGTCGAGATCTTCTTTTATAAATATCAGTTCTTTGTATAAAAATAGACTTAATTACATCAAATTAAAAAAAAAAAAAAAAAGCTTTAAAAAATTGAAACATTTCATTCAGTGTAAGTATCAGGATGGCTTTTGACGGGCGCGTGAGGATCAGGAGCGCACCAGGATGTCCATGATGTGGTCGAGGTCACCGAGGTCAGCCAGGCAGAGCTGCAGGTTCTTCAAGCCGTCTTCTCTCGGCGCGGAAAACGCCAGAACCGAGATTTCTGATGAGTCGTACATGGAGGTGTCGATGTCCTCGAAGATGTCGTCGAGCGGCAGGTCCATCAGGTAGCTGGTGGAATTCGTGATCTCGAAGGTCCCGAACAGAGAATCTGCCGCCTTCGCGTCTGCCTCGTCCGAGGGCGCCGGAGAAGGAGGTTCTCTCTCGACGCCGTCTTCGACATCCTCACCGAGCGTCAGGAATGAGGAGGAGGAGGAGGACACGGGTCCAGATTGAAGGAGAGGTGAAGAGTCTACAGATACGGGTGGGAGTTCGGGGACGTGGCGTGGCGTGGGTGGAGGCCACAGTGAAGGTGAAGTGGGAGGCAGTGTGTCTCCACCCTCCAGACTCATCTCCTGCTGGATTTGGCGCAGGGTGTTGGCCAGCAGCACCGAGCGGTGAAGGCTGGGCTCGGCGTGGAGCTGGCAGCTCTGCAGCTTATCCAGGCACAGGTCCAGCACCAGCTGCCTCTGCTGGGGATACGGCAGATCCAGCGCAGACTCCTCATGCTCGCTCAGTTTACGCTTCACCCCACGGCCCAGACCGTACCTACACGGAGACAGAGCAGTGATGTGAGTGCGCTGCAACAACCGCAGCCTCGAGAATATGATCACATGTACATCAATGCAAAACTCACACTGCCTACCTGCATTTCAGACACATTAGTCTTCATCTACAGCCTATAGTGTGTGTTTACCACAGACATGAATCAACTTATTCTATCTCTGCTTACATGAACCATCGGTTACACCACAGCGCTGCAGAATTCTGGATTCTGATTGGTCAAAAGGTGTTGGTTAGTTTTCTATAACAGCAGCTCTGACAGTAGCGCATGTTTATTTTAATGAGCTTGTTCTAACATGTTACTGTTTCTATAGAAACAGCTCATTCACAGGGACTTGTACAGAAACTGCTAATAAACAGAGCTATAAATAAATAAATAAATAATAAAAATGAAAAGAAAAAAAAAACCACACAAGTGTAATAACTGATACGATGACATTTATGGACGGAGGCTCCAGTGTCAGCGTTCTCCAGAGTTTACGTGTTGGGTTGCTCATTAAGCCTTTTTGTGTCTTATCTTCAACAGAGTGAAAGTGAGGCTGGTGAGGGAATGTTTGTAGCTGCTGTAACAATAAGTGTCAAGAACGCGCCCCAACACTAAGTGGATAAACATTATGATGTGTTCTTCATTACTGGCAGGTTGCAGTGGTATAAGAGGAATAAAAGACTTGAGAACATGCTGGTGTAGGAAAGTTATCCACTAGTAACCAGTAACTAGGCACCAGTAACACTGCTTCACCACACTGGATGTTTTAGTACATCATGATTCCAATTAAATTTAATAATTAAAGGCACATTATAAGGAATATCTATATTGGAGGATAAGACGGTAGTCTCAGCTGTTCCTGTGTTTAGGCCAGAATAAACACTGCTGTGCAGGCTGGAGGTGCTGATGCACAAGAAGCAGTGCAGTACTGATTATCCACCTACATATAAACCATCTCCTCTCTGGCCTGGTGCTTCCTGAGCGTTCTCTGACAGAGAGACGGATTTTTGCGTGTGCACAGCTTTGTGTTCTACTGCACATGCGTGAGCATTACACTGGAAGCTACAGCGTGTTTACAGAGAGAGGAGATGGTCGAGACTGTCCACCTGTCTCTGCGCTCTCTGTAGTGTGGGCGGCTCAGCCTCCTCCATCCATCACGCTGCTGCACACAGGAAGACATCATCCCCCACAGCTCCGACCGCAGACTGCACCGCTCGGTGCTTCACTGCAGACACCACACAAGCCCCGAGGAGCCTCGCCCTTGTGCTCTCGCAAAATAAATAAATAAAAGAAAACCATTCCATCTAGTCCATGAATCCACCACTCAATCAAGGAGCACAAGAAAAGCCAAGTATTTGCCATGTTTCCTGTTCCAACATGAATCCATGGTGCAGAGGTGCCAACTCCGCTAACAAGAAAACTGGAACCGGCAGAGGAAAAAACATCACAAAACCCATTAGTGTGCGTTGGTGTAAAGCAGCTAATTATTTTCAGCTGTGTATCAAGAAAACAATGAGACAAAACTTCGCTACTTAACAATTAAAGGCTTCTACTTTTTTCAGCACCCAAAGAGCCCCAGCTGTTTCCTGTTGGCTCACAATCCCAGACTAGCCAATTTACAAGGCAAAGATTTGCTCAGTTTTGCATGGTTCCCCTTCCGTGAATCACTTTTCTTGCAATTTTAATTACATTTTGTTAAAAAAGCATTACAAAAAGTTTACAGTTCACTGCTGCATTGGGTCATAATCATAAATGCTATAGATAATTCATAAATATTGGCACTTTCGCATAGTGAACTACAGCATGGCAAGTAACCCAAGCGGTGCCAATACTTCTAATCCTAATAATCCTAGAGAGAACGCTGTATGCAAAAATGACAAGGCTGTCCCTTATCTGCCTCAGAGTTATTGTTGAGGATGTCCAGAATGTCAAAACTCAAATTTTCATGATATTTGCATATGAATTTTTTAGCTACATGAACCTTGTCATTTGATGTATAAAGAAAAGGGCAGGAGCTCCATCATCATTTATGATGTGTATTTCCAAATATATTTTTCAACATCACGTTTTGAATAATTAATTACTGTTTTTAGAATGTATAAATGACATTAATAAGTAGTCTGAAACCTCCAGAAGTGTACCGTGTTCATCTGCACTGCTATGCGCTCTGATGTTAAAGACCTTAGTTTAGATTAATGAATATAAAGATGACAGATTTATGTCACAGCTTCAGGGCAGCAAAAACGCCCGAATCTGTGTTTAATTAAGCAGGAAGTTGGTCTTCAGATTAAAGAACACCGCTCCACACCTCCACCTTGTTATATTACAGCGGCAGTAAGCCTGAACACTGAAGCGCGCGTGTGATGTAGCTCTGTGATTTAAATCGAGCCTCCACCATTAGATTGGCCTCTCTGGTCTGTTCGCCATGGCAACGGCAACAGATGAGAGGACAGGGATTGAGTGGTGTGCAGACTTGGCTCGGCTCGCTCATCGAACACAAGAAACACAACATCCGCCGACAGAACCGTCATGGTATGAGAACAAGCCTCACTGATTCAGTTCACAGCTCCTCAGAGTCACAGCAGAGACATTTCCTAATACACTGACCGTCACAGCCACGACACACACACAATGTTCTGAGCTGGACGCTAACACGAAACACGCCTCATGTGATATTAAATATGTTTTGTAAGAGAATGAAGCGAGACACCATTCTGTTTGCATGAGATCTTTGTGTGCTTCCACCTGCTTCTACTTCCTGTTTATTAGCCTTTGGGATGAGAATTTCATGTCTGTGGTGTTGGGCTTCCATCTGTAGTCACCTAAAGTAAAGTCTAAAGTCACACTAAAGACAAGTAAAGTCAACCAGTCAAACAATCTTCACCAGGAGAAGAGAAGGACTGTGGCTACATATCATCCCTTCCCTGAGAATCCATAAACTCCTGCACTTAGCCTTGAGCACTCAATAGGCCAGTGGACCCCAACCCTGTTCCTGGAGAACTACCTCCCTGAGGACTTTAGCTTCACTCACAATCATGCACATCTAATCACCACTTTAAGAAGTTCTTTATCATCTAACAGAGGTGAGGCGTTGGCTGGTGACGACTGCAGTGCACTCAGATCCACTACATCTCCTTTACTCCACTCAGCAGTAATAAACAGATCATCTTTACATGTTCTGCTTGGAATATCACTGGCATGGTCACGTACAGAGACAAAAGAAAACAGAATAACTACAGTGTTTGGACAAGCCTGAATATTCACTCCATCTCAGTATACAGACTGGGGTCTGGATTTTAAGTTACACATGGCTGACTGCTCACTGCTCTGTACAAAGCTTCCTGTTTCTTAAACCACAGGAACAGGAAGTAGCCTTTATCTTCATCTCACACCAGCCTTTTCACTTCTCTGAGAAAGATTCCTATATGCTGAGAAAGATTCCTATATGCTGGCTGCAGAATGAATAAACACTGAGCGTGTGTTGTGATGTTGCATTAAAATAATCAGTGATGGAGTGGCATGGATTATTTTCGTATAACAGCACATCCTGAAGTGTTCTTCCTCTTACATGACGGCAGTTTGGTTTTATAAATCTGGTTTTAATTAAATACCACCACATCACACTTTAGCCATTTATAGTTAATGTTCGTGAAACAGGTTCTCGTTCTAGCAGCTATAAACAGCCGTTTCCTGACCAGACTCTCTTTTAGAAGTTAAGAAAACGCAGTCATGAATTCCTCCGTCCTGAAGAGGTCAGAAAACTTCTGACTGGTACAAACATTTCTCACTTCACCGTACCACCTTCTGATCAATGCTTTCTGATTTACATTGTAATCCGATCTGTCACACCAACATCCGAACACACGGTTACTTTTAAAATAGGAAATATTTACAGGATCACTAAATTTCATCCAAAGATTCAAATGAATCAGAGAATGAATGAAATGAATCTTCATGAATGAATTACTAAACATTACATGTAGAAATTACATTTGGTTTGACATAATGAAATGTTTTTAATATTATTTTAATTTACTTTATTAAAGCTATTGGGTCAGGGAATGAAAAGACGAACGGAAAAAAAAGGAGCAGAACAGGATGAAAAAGAAAAAGAAAAAAAACCTGGCACGACATCTCGCTACAGCACCAAAAACAATCCTGTGAGAAAAGAGGAAGAAACACGACTTGGAAAAGCTTGCGTGACAGCAGGAGAAGTTGAGGAGAGGGAAGAGCGAGTGCCACAGAGAGAGAGAGGGAGGGAGAAATGTCTAGCAAATCCTCTATAAGGAACCAACGAGAAGGCAGATGCTGACAAGCAGGAAGTCCTAATATGGGCAGAGGTGATAGACGCTTAGAGACAGCAGTGAGTCAGAGCGGTGAGACAGGAAGTTAGTCGGTGAGACAGGAAGTTAGTCACTTTTCACCATGATGCAGAAGTTTAACAGCCTGATGAAAAGATTTTAACATCAAGAGAAATGCATCAGCATCTTTAGTGTCTCTTATTTATATCAGACCGTCTATATCACCACGTGTGTTTCAGCAGGTTTTCAGCAGTAGCGGGATGTGATGATGCAGCACATTATTGTGATTAATAACACCTGTTGTACTTCAACTACACTGACTGAGCACAGCAATTTGCCAAATAACTTTTTTAAAATAAAAACACCAACATCATACTTTTTATCCATTAATGGATGCATATCCATTTACGGAAGATTATGGGGCAACAAGTTAGTTCCCATTATCACAGCTATAAACAGTCGTTCCCTCACCAGCTTTTTTCTATTATCATCATGTTAAGTTAATAAGATTAAAAATAATCAAAATGCAGCTTCAGAAACTACTGACATTGCTGTAAAACTAAAAAAAACCCTGTCACGGTTAAAGCGCTGACACCGGAGACTCCTTCCAGAAATGTTATATAAACATCCCCAAGCATTAAAAAAGCACCACAGTTAGAGTTTTAATCTGGTTATGTGCAGCATCTGCTGTTCAAGTCACTGTAAGTGAGCTGTTACTAAAGAAATCACATCATATCAGAGCTCTTACAGAAAAGCTAATCAACCTCTGACCAATCAGAGTCCAGAATTTAACAACGCTATCAAACCCGAAGATCAGATAGCGCGAAAATCTCGTCAAGTATCGCGATATGATTATGTTCGCTGTAT
>JAQMYM010000020.1:15820050-15831103 GCA_030014255.1 Parauchenoglanis ngamensis
ATTTATTTATTTATTTTAAATAGCCGAATAGACAACATTTAAACCTCATCAACTGAAAAGGAAATGTTAACTGAGTCTGCAAGTTAACTTTACCAGTCTGTATTTATTTATTTTATTTTTTTTAAGCTCCACGAGCGCCATGATGTTACGTAACACACTGACGCATTTGTGTGGATTGAGCTGAAACAAGGTGCCGTTTTTTGGTTTGGTGTTTTTTGAATTTTTTTAGACACATTCCTGCAGTTTGTGTGAATTTAACAGGAAGTGAAAGGACAGACCTGTTAAAGTTTAATGAGGAAACGAGTTCTCGCGCGCCCCAGGAGAACGTTATAACGGCTAGTGCGCGAGCTGTAGAGAGAGCTAACTAGCTAGCTAACTCCGCAGGCGCGAGACACATTTCTACACCTTAAAATTTGGTGTGTTAAGGCGAACGCCATTAATCAGATCCGTTGTAAAGGCTGACATCACTTGTCTCGGTGTGATAATCAGTTTGTATGTTTTTCTATCAGTATTCATATTTATATAAGTATGTTTTTTACCTTGCTGAGGAAAGGGCATCTCCTTGTCCGGATTCAACTTCCTTCTTCAGCACAGAATCCACGTCCAGTCGACACACAGAAGTGGCTTTACCTTTCATGGACGCATTCAGTAATAAAATCTCCCTTTGTCCCATACCATAATGTTTCTTTAAACCAGGTTTACTCGCGATATAAAACTTCCGACGGCGCGCGCGATGAGTTAAAGTCACTAGCTGGTTAGCATTATACGCTGAAAGTAAAACTAATCAGCTCGAAGAGGTTTGGAATTAGTCGCTACATCCTTACGGTTAATCAAAAAAGTCGATAGCTGTTTCTTTTCTTTTCTTTCAGTGTAACTTCCCTAAACTAAACATGAGCTAAAAACCAGTTCAAACATTCTTCTCGGAGCCGGTCAGAACCGGAACAGCACCGACCACGAACTTGTGCGGAGTGTGTGAGAGCCGCTCCGGGAAAAACCAGCCCAGCTGATTGACGGTCGTCAGGTGGAAGAGCGTTGATTGGTCCAATGAAATCTCAGGCGAGCGCTGATTGGCTCAATTGTATCTGAGGCCCGCCTAGTAACTGCGTCTGATTGGTTGCTCACCTCATGCCTGTTTTCTGATTCGTTGCTCATCTCTTCCCCTTAGGCTTGAGCACGTGACGGTTCACTACGCCAATAATTCAGTTAAACGAAACATAAAAAAACACATATGAACGTATATAAACATACACAAACATATATATTTCGAGGTAATACACACACCTTGGCGCAACTGTTTACTCCGTATTCAGTAAAACAGCTTTTCTTTTTGAAGCCCGGGTTGGAGATTTAAACGGTGGCGTAAGAGCTCTGACGTAACTGAGTACGTCATCTCTTGTAGTATTCACGACTTTAAAGGTGCGATAGTAATTTTTTTTAAATACATTTCTTACTCTAACCTGAATAATGTGTGTATATATATATATATATGTAGATAGATAGGTAGATGTAGATAGATAGATAGATAGATATAATATAATATATATATATATTATATTATATTATATTATATATTATATATATAGAGAGAGCAGTGGTTTGGGGTCAAGGAGTAAAAAACTAATTCAAATGTCAGCTCCACCTACTTAACTGTTAAAGGGCGTCCACATATAAAGCGAATCACTCATCACCCATTCCTCTGTAGCTGACAGTGAACCGTCCACACATGAAGTGAATTGCTCGTCGTCAGGCTGTGGTTGCGTAGTTATCCCTGTTGTATATTTCCCACACTAAATGTTTCCGAGTGAAGCGAGCAGTAGCTGGCTAGTTCGCCTGCCTTGCCTTGCAGCAAGAAACTAACTTACTGCATCCTTCCTCTCAACAGTCAGATGAATATTTATAAAGAAAAATATCTGGCTAAATGTAAATGATTAGCTGCTCTTCCAGTTTGAAGTGGTTGAAATGGTAGAAACCAAAGTCGTATACATTGTCTCCTTGAGGTAAACTCTGTCAGTCAACAGTATCCTTCACCTCCATCGGTAGTCACCTCTAAGTCAAGATTAGTTTAACTCAGTACCCACATACCTCACGTCGCCAACGAATATTGTGTCTATCATCACTACATTTCACTGACATTTTGTGGTCTCTGATCACCACATCTCTGCTAGACTTCCTGTGTGTACGCCCCTTTAGTGATCAAATCTTTCCTAATGCACCTTTAATAGTTTTTAAATTGCTCAGGGCTCACAAGTTTCTGACTCAATATGACAGAACTCCTGGATGCTAGCGGTCAATGCTAATCACACAAAGTGTAATTTTATTCGTAATAAGTGTTTTTATTATTAATCAACCACCACAACTGAGTAAAATGTTAACATTTCCAACATTTCTATCTTGTTTCCGATTACATTATTACTACTAAAAACAATGTTTTAGGTAGAAAAATGAATTGCTGGTTTCTGCCCAGCAGTCATGTCATTCAGTTGCATAGCAACAGAGATCTCATGACTTGGACCACCTGATCTGCGATTATATTGTGCGGTTTATGAGCTAGCTCCTTCCTGTACTTTCTACAGCATATAAGGAAATATTTGGACTTAAATATTTTAATCACATTAAGACTTTGTAGTTTGAAAAGCTGCAATCGCAATTTCACATAAATAAAATAATTCATCAGTTAAATAAATATCCTGAATAATATGCATGTCCAACAAACCACACAGGAAAACACTTTTAATTGGTGCTTTTTTTATTAAAAATGTTATAAAAATGCTACAATGCACATATAAAATGTTTTTATGCTCTACTCTAGATTTATATCATACTTAAAAATGAAACTGATGTAAAGCAGAGAGGAATTACATCCACTCAAATTAATGTATTGTAAATTTTTTTTCTTTTAATTCGAAATTGATGACTGAATCGAAGTTTCTGTAATAGGAAGACAATCATTAAACCCTGTCCTCTTTCTGACGGTCAAAAATACAAAGCTAAAGTCAATACTGTACTTTAAAATGTGCTCGAACACTTTGTGCATAGGAAGTGTATTGCGACACTCAATGCATAGGATCAGAGAAAGTGTATAGCTCGTTACGAGACTGCGTTTAGGCAGCAGGCTGCAAAACACGGCATCAGAGTCAGGATTTCTTTACCTGATCAGAGACTTTAGAAGGAAAGGCAGCCGAAAAAAATAAAGCTATGACTTAATTATGGTATCTTTAGATCTGTAGATGTGCATCAAAAAAAAAAAAAAAGTGGATATAATGCATCACAACTGCCCTTTGCACATATCAAAGGCTTTAAAACCTAGGGTTAATAAAATGCTTTAAATTCTAATGAACTTCTGGTTGAGGGATTTGGGGCGAATCAGGCCCATGAAGTCTCTTCTGCCCTGAGTTTGACCAAAGCCAACACTCAACATGTAAAGTTTGCAACAAATAAATAAAAATAAATTAAAAGTCACTATATAGAATGGGGTGGCCCCATATTATTCTTCATTTGTCGATAAAACAAATATAAGAACACTATGACTTCTAATATTGAAACACCGGCTGACGATTTGCCCAGATACTGATGGGAAAAATACACTGGGTGCCAAAATGAACCCAAGTGTGCTACAATAAAAAATAAGTCATGCAACACCGTATTCTTACTGACATTTCTGAATCCTGAAAATAATAATAATAATAATAATAATAATAATAATAATAATAAAAAACCCCAACAACATGATGTCGATAACTGATCTGCGAATCTGTTTAAAATGTTGGAAACCGATAACGAGTGCACTGTAACAGTTAACAAGCAGTATCTATTGTAAAAATATATATTTATAATTTTACAGTTAGGCAATTTCATCTTTATGAAAATATCCTTTTCACTCTTGTATACATCTGGATCTGCTCTCCATCCTGTGTGTAGTGTAATGGACGCAAGTAAGAAATAAATTAAAAAAAGTAAAAAAAAAGAAAAAAAAAAGAACATACAAAGGGTACGCAAATAAGGTAACTGGTCAGCTCATAAAATCAAGGCCATTCTTTAGAAGACACACTCCTTTCCCTGAAAGGACTGCAGACTGAACTTCCACAACAGGTAGAAAAACATTAAGAGGAAAAAGTGTTCTAGTCTCAGAGCCGACTCTCGTCTAAGAGCCGACAATGATCTCCATGATGTGGTCCAGTTCGTTAAGATCAGAGCGGCAGTTTGAGGGCGAGTTTATAGATGTGGGTGTGTGAGAGGGACTCAAACTGTCCAGCAGGTCGTATGGACCCATCTTAGGCGCCGTGCTCTGAATGCCCGTGAGCATGGTGTCGAGGTCGTAATACGACGCGTCCACGTCCGAGAACAATTCCTCGAGAGCCGAGTCCGGACCCGAGGCACCGTTCTTGATCTCGAATGTCCCAAAAACTTGCCCCATTGCTTTTGGATCCTCCCTGGAGGAACTTTCCTGTTCCTCATCTTCATCCTCGTCTTCATCGTCGTCGTCTCCTGGACCAAGCCTGGAGCTTTCACGGGAGTCCTCGGTCGCGTTCCAGCAACGACTCGAGGTCTCCGAGAGACACACGTCAGAGGCAGAGTCGTGCACCGAGACCGAACACAGCGTCTCGTCCGCCACCACCTCCTCCTCGCGGCTGATTCCTTCATAGCTGATAACCGAGAAGAGCTTAGGTTCTCCTTCCTGCTCTCGTGACCTGCAGAGTACCTCGGTGGCCACCAGGCGCTCGGAGGGGCCCTGGGTCCCGCTGCAGAAGGCCTCGGTGACCACCCAGCTGCCGTCGTGGGTCATCTCCTCCTGGATCTGCCGCACCGTGTTGGCGATGAGCACAGAGCGGCACAGGTTGGGCTCCACTAACATGTGGCAGAGCTGCAGTTTGATGAGGGACATGTCCAGTAGAGACTGGCGCTGCAGACTATACGAGGAGGACACCTTGGCACCGGCCAGGCTCTCGTCCAACATCTCATCATCGTCGCTGGGAAACTTGCGCTTGGTGCCTTTGGAGAACATGTCTACCCTGGAAAAGAACGTAAACATTTATTATACGTCATATTTTGAGCAGCTTTAATGCTTTTGATGATCTAATCAAACCAAATCAAAGGGGAAATCACCATATGTTAACAGAGACAGAAAAGCAAGACATTTTAATCCATTATAAAGCTGAATTTGGGCAGGATGGGAAACAGGAAACGGTCACAGGTTAAGGGGAAAGCGAGGGACTCTGGTCCGTTTGATTGGTGGGAAATGCTTTCAGGAGGGAATCTAACAAGACCGAAAGGCATCAATGACTGTTAGAAACTGATCAAACGCTTGTTTCCTGTCTTGCTTGATGACTTCAAGCTGTCCCGGTACGTTCTTTTTTTTTTAACCCATCATCGATGGACCCTCAGTGTTGCCTATTACACACAAATCTGTGCAGCAGCTCTATCCCTCTAGCAACAGAAGGAATTCTACAAGATGGCAAACTAAACCTCACCGAAAACTTGTATTTGTATACAAATGTAAGTTTTTTGGGCTTTTTCTCTCGTAGATTTTTGAAAAGTTAACGTGACTGTTACCAAATACATTAGTTCAATATGATTTGTGAGGCATCTATTGACCAACCAGCTAACATTAGCGATTATGGTTTAGTTACACAGCGTGCTGATGTCGCACGTTACCGTAAACGCTATCCTGAAAGGTCGTTAAAAACCAGCGTTCTTAGATGATGCCTTCAGTTGAAAGTCCTGCTTTATGAGACGGCTGTCTGTCTCAGCGGTAAGGCAACAAGGCAGCAAGCTTCTGTTTTGAACACAGCCTCTGTGTGTTTAATGAACTGAGTATTCAGTATTCAGTGTTACCAGAAACTACGGATGTATCAGCACCAGTACTGGTGTTGGGTACGGGTCTCATACTGTGCTCATTTACTTCCATACCAACATCCAATACCAGATGATGCTATGTGCAGTAATCCCAGTGTATGTTACCGAACCTGTGAACGATACGGAGTGACAGCGGTCTGGACGTATTTCATGATTAATAATCAAAGCAAAGCAGCTGTGAAAACTACAGCATCCAGATACCATCACCACAAGCACAGGAAATAAACAGGAACATTTATTCAGCCGGGAAAAAAAGGAATTGATGCATCCCCACCATAAACTATTGCCATTACCGTTTACACTGGAATATTATAGTCAACTCCAGAATTATTGGCACCCTTCAAGGGATGGAAATGATGCTTTTAACAGAGGACGTCGTCACAAACCAGCTTTGCAGAAATCTGGATACAGCTATGGATTTAGACTGAGAAAGCCAGAGATATAAGATTTTTATGCATTGCAGGAAGAATTTGCAGCTTTACTCGCTGACTACAATTTGCATTCATCAATAATGGAATAACTAGACCGGTTACAAATTAACCCGAATATTCTCCAATGAATGGAAACGTGCACATCATAGCTTTGGAGTTGAGCGGTTCAAACTGATGCGTACCGTACATGAGGCTTACTAACTGCACCCAGGCCCACCTCTTCCAAGCGGGCCAGCGGAACAGAACCTGAACGCAGCAAGCAGAGATCACACTAGTCAAATGAACCGGACTCTGTGGGTCAAACATGCTTGGGCACGATACAGATCACCAAGTGTGAGTATTTCCTAAGAAAAAAAAAGAACCCCCTCGAACAAACCTAAGGGAGATATAACTGGATAAGAACAAAATCAAACATTTTGGCCATGAACACCAACATCAGGGGCCCTAAATACAAGGCAAAGCCTCCAACCACACCTCAAAATATGGTAGTGGAAAACTGGTGCTTTGGGGTTCCTGTAAAGATTAATAGCATCATGAATTGTGCTAACTAACAAAATATTTTATCCCTAAACCTGGTTGCCTCTGCCAGGAGGTTATGTCTTGCTCATAGATGGATCTTTTTTCCTAAATCATAACTCAGTGCTGTTATTCTCTCCAGGGGACACTACTCCAAACTTTCCCCAAATGGCAAGGGTGCCAAATGTTTTGAAACTAGTACCATGTTAGAAAAAAAAAAACTCATACCCATCTCTAAAGCTCAAAGCATGACCAAGGGTGGGTTTTATTTACTTTATGTATGACCATTTGCTCATACTACTGAAGAGTGCCAATAATTCTGGAGTTCAGTGTAAATGCAGTTCACAGACCACCAGCAACAGATCACATGTTTGCGTGTTCATCTGTACAGTACATCTGGGCAAATCCATCACATATAACACACACTTACAGTTTACATTCTCACACGTTAGCTCAGGTGCTGAATTAGGGGCAAGTTATTTATCTGCATCTGCAAATCTGTAACCGTGTTTTCACCAGGAGGTGGCGTGGAGGAGTAGCGACCCACAGGGCTCAGGAAACAAGAGACGTGGTTCTTCACTGCCACATCAACGCTGAAAACGTTTAAAGTTGATCATGTGCCTGCTTATACCACAGCGCTGCTGGATTCTGATTGGTCAGAAGGTGTTGATTCGTTTTCTATAACAGCAGCTGCAAACCACGGCTTTATAGCAATGTGCTCGTTTTGGCGTTACCGTTTCTATAGTAACAGCTCATTCACAGGGACGTGTGCGGCGGACGCTGCACATAAATGGATTAAAAGCTGCATGTAATCATTGGTATGGTGAAGTTCTCTGTAAGGAGAATATTAATGGCTATTTAAGCTTTATGGAAGGAGTCTACAGTGTCAGAGGGAACGCTGGAAGTTTTCTGACATCTTCAGGACAAAAGGGTTCACACTTCTTTGCGGTCTTTCCGCAACACGACAAGCTGTGATTTCTTTGCCTTATTAACTTCAAGAGAAAGAAAGAAAAAGTGTCTGGTGAGGGAACGAATGTTTATAGCCATAATTCTGGGCAAATTGCTGTGGTATAAGAGGAATAAAACACTTTTGGACATGCTGTTACAGAAAAATAACCATCTTTGGGGTGTTATCAGAAACTCCACTTCGTCACACCGCCCCATTGTTGATTATTTTACTATAGAAACAACACAGTGTTTTATTCCTGACATAATTAAATACATCAGGCATTCTTTAGTATTTTCACAAACAACAAACCAACAGGTCCATTAATTTCACTCATTTCATGTTAAGATTGGTGACTTAACATAATGGAAATTATCTGATCGACCGTTATCTTTAATCAAACAGACACACACACACACACATATCAAACACACGGACACAGCACAACTCTAACCCAACAGACCACAGGTTATCCAGATACTGGAGAGGGTTATGGTGAGGGAGAGGGCACGGGGCGTCGCCTACCTGAAGCACGAGCGACATCCCAGCACTGTAGAGACACAGACCAGAGCGCAAGCTGACAGAGTGCACAGTCACGACAAAACTCAACACTAATCCAAAACTAACTCAATAAAAACTATGCATGAACATCACATTAAATATTCTATTCACACTACACACACCACATTTTATTAGATCTTTGTTATAAGTGCTTGTTGTAGGGGGCGTGGCCATGCATGAGCATTATTAGGCCACATGACCACAACATGTGGTTTGTTCTGTGCTAGGAACTCAGTTCCTTACCTAAAACCTCATTTTAAATGTCATCAACAATTTTTTAAAGCATTTAAACTTTTAATGTTTTAAAAGGAGCAAGTGTTTTTGTTGGATTCATGGTGAAGAAAAAGCACGAACCTCTTTTCTCACAGGACATAATGCAAACTTTAAAACATACATTATACAAGGTTATTGTGTTATATTTTACC
The DNA here is from genome assembly GCA_030014255.1 of Parauchenoglanis ngamensis. Classification (NCBI taxonomy): domain Eukaryota; kingdom Metazoa; phylum Chordata; class Actinopteri; order Siluriformes; family Auchenoglanididae; genus Parauchenoglanis; species Parauchenoglanis ngamensis. Next base: position 15,828,783 of record JAQMYM010000020.1, read on the forward strand.
TAGGGTTTTTTTCTCCTATTGTGATTGCGCAGAATGTAGCCAAAAGTTTGTGCACCCCTGACCGTCATATGTGCTTGTTGAACATCCCAGTCTTGATTTATTCCCCGTTACTGTTATAACGCGCTCCATTCCACTAGATGTCGGAGCGCGGCTGTGGGGATTTGTGTTCATGCAGCTACAGGAGCGTTAGTGAGGTCAGGAGCTGATGTTGGGATGTCGAGGAGGCTCCGGTTCCAGTTCATCCTAAAGGTGTTCAGTGGGGTGGAGGTCAGGGCTCTGTGCAGTTTTTCCTCTCCAGCCTTAACCTAAACACCATATCTTCATGGAGCTGCTTTGTGCACAGGGGCATTGTCATGCTGGAACAGGTTTGGACCTCAGTTCCAGTGAAACTGTAATACTATAGCATACAGAGACATCCTGACTTTGTGGTAAGAGTTTGGAGAACAACATATGCGTGTGATGGTCAGGGGTGCACATACTTTTGGCCATAGACTGTGTATAAGGTAATCTTTACAGTCGTATACACACACAGCCCTTCAAAAATTAGACATGTAGTAATTTCACTGTCCACCTCCGTGTGTAAAACTAATCCAGTCAGAACAGGGCTTTTGTCTGGACCCAGTCAGAATTAGAGGGGACGTTGTAGGTCACATCTCTGTTACATTTTTCCATAATTCCACAGTTTTGTATCTTAGACTCTGCAGTCATTCTAATAAACAATAATGTGATCCTCTCATCACATTAACTTGCAGTTGAGAGACTTCTGACCAAAAGATGCAAAGTATAAATCTGGACAAATCATAGACCATGGTTTAATCCGGGTATGTTCTCTGAGCACAGGTAAGATCTTGCTTTGTTATTATTAAATGTCATTAAATATCATTTAATACGTGACATTTATTAATAAATGTTTTTCGACAACCCACTGAAATAAATGGGGGAATTCTCTAGCGACAGCGGTGTGACGTCACCGCGTGAGTAAGCTTCAGGCCCCGCCCCCACTTCCGCCTTCTCCCCCTCCCCCACCGCCCTGACGTGGCCGGTAACCAGGCTAAGCTAGCGGTGCACAAAATAATCCAAAAAATACCAAAAGCATTCTATATTTAACATTTACAGTGCGCAATAAGCAGTTGTGGCTATTTTAAGTTGTAAACATATCTTCACACTTTTACAGGATGTATTTAATGCTTTAAACATGTGAGAGCCTGGCCCGGTCGGGCTAGTGTGAAAACGACAAAGATGGGCGCCATTTTGGATTTTTCACGCCAGCTCTAGTGAAGCGATGTTATGCGGTGCATTTTGTATTATTTGACAACATGCTCACGAGTGCAAAAATACATTTACTGCTTATAAAGAATGCGGATTGATAAACTACAGCTACACGAACACCATATATAGGATAAGTGGACTGAACGCGCATATCAGGCTAATATTGAAGCCGCGCGAGCGGGCGAGCTCCCACTTCCGCAAACACGCCGTTATTCGAAATCGGCCGCGCGTTCAACTATGGCGTCTCGCGCGCTCGGGTAAAAGAAAAAGAAAACGAAAGACAGGTCGCACGCGCGCGGCAACGCGTCCAAACTCGCGCGTGCGAGGGGGAACGTACCTGGTATGAGTTCAGTTCTTTGGTTGATGAGCTTCATGCGCGGTTCTGTAGGCCGGCGGCGGAGTTAAAGGTGCAGCTCCACTCGGCCACTCCGGGGTAGTGAGCTAGTGAGCATCCGGCACGCAGGCAGGCTGGTGGGGGCGGAAACTTTCAGCTGCATGGACAGCAGGCCATCCGTGCATCTGCACAAACCCGGTGCCCCGCTAACACAAAGCCTCGGGGGATGGGGCACTGGGGTGGGGTGATGTGGGGCTAACCCTCTCCTGCCTGCATCTCTTACCTGAAATCTGAAATCTGTTCCAGAGCAGCTTGTACCTGTTCCTCGGTGCTCTGGAGACCGACGGGGAGCTGGTACACGTGTAAAAATATATTTTGTGGTAAAGTACTGATCAGTGGTTTGCGGTATTTATGATGCATTCCGTTAGATTAGTTTTTGTGTACTAAAATTAATTTGTCAAAGAATGCATGCACAAAAAATAGTAGCAATAATATAAGCTACAATTTTCCTGTTACAAAATCTAAATAAAACTACAAGCAAGGTGGTTTTAATTCTTTTTTATATACCAATATCCCCCTCAAACATTCTGCTGACAATTATTTTGCATTTTGCAATTATTATCCATCCAACCATTATCTATACCGCTTTATCCGTCTGTGTCGCGGGGAAGCTGGAGCCAATCCCAGCATCTTGGGGCGAGAGGCGGGGTACACCCTG
>JAQMYM010000020.1:15862674-15883391 GCA_030014255.1 Parauchenoglanis ngamensis
GTTAATGAAAAGCGTTCCAGGTGACGACCTCATGAAGCTGGGGAAGATAATGCTGATAGTGTGCAAAGCTTCATCAAGGTAAACACTGGATACTGAGAAGAGTCCGAAATATCAATCATATTTTGTCTTTTGTTTTTTATTTTACATTTTTTTGTTTAACACACAACTCCATATGTTCCATATGTGTTATTTCATAGACCCTGTTGGTATTAAAATGCGTCTTGGGTGATATGATGACCACTGCACGGCACTAAATACGAGTGTAAACGACCTCCAAGATACATTTCCTCAAACCACTTGCCGAGGTGGTCTGGGACGCATTTAAACACGTACCTTCTGTAATGTAAACGCTGATGCGTCCCGATGCGTCCCGACACGGACGTAACAGGAAAATACTTCATTAATGCTGGAGGTTGTTTTGGTAACAGCGCTACACGCTAGAAAAAAATGTAGAGGAGCGCCGATGTATGCGGTTGGAGTGCAAGAAAATAATGAAGGTGTGTTGCAGGTTTAACGTATTAATATAATTTTGCACGGGGACCTTTGACCTTCTAGCGGAACTGATGTAGGAAGTAACGAAAGCTGAACAAAAGCGGTCAGCTGGACACCTCAGAGACGCAGATAAACACAGGTGTAAACGGCGACGTGTCTCAGCTGTCCATTTGTGACCTGAATGCTCAAGACGCATTTTACAACCAAGTGTAAACAGAACCGCAGTCTGATGTCTTCAGTGTTGTTCTACAATGTAGAAAATAGTCAAAATAATGAGTCGGAGTGTCCAAACTTGTGACTGGTACTGTAAAATAGTTAAAAAAAAAACATGTTAAAATAGTTGTTTCCTATATAACGTCTGTAGAAACACATTCATGAGGTGCTAACAAATTCAGTTTGTTTGAAGATTCGCAGCTGACATCTTTTATTTCAGACTCAGGCATAAGAACTGTATCTTTCAGGCTAAACTCAGCCACTGAGGGGGTTTTGCACATTACTCACTCTGCGTATACACATCTTTGCACATAACCTTTGTTTCTTTCTGGCACTTTGTAAATATTAATATTAATATTCTTCATACTTTATTCATTTGATTAATTACATGCCTTGTCTTACTGTTTATACACTGAGATGCTTTTCTGCTGTAACGAGCGGCTACTTGAGTTCTTATATCCTTCCTGACAGCTCGAGCCAGTCCAGCTTCTCCTCTGATCGCTCTCATTAATAAGGCCACAGAACTGCCGCTCACGGGATGTTTGCTTTTCGCACCGTTCTGTGTAAAAGACAGAGACTGTTGTGTGTGACCTGTACCTGCATGATTATATGCCACACCATTGGCTGATTGGAAACTTGCATGAATGTGCAGGTGTTCCTAATAAAGTGGACGGTGAGTGTACAGTATATCCTGTTTATTTTCTTTCTCTCCACTTTAGTAGTATTAATAGTATTGTAATATCTGCTTAGATGCCAAACTGCACTTTGTTGTATTAGTACAAGTCGAATCTAAGTAAATCTGTTTTATAATGTTCTCACATGCAGAATATTCCCCATTCATGTAGAACTGCTGCTTCCTCTTCCTCTGTTCTTCTGGCTGATTCTAAAAATTACCTGTAACAGGGACTTTTCGCTGCATCATCCTGACCTCATTCACACAGAAAAAAGCCTGTCCTGCTTTGTGTGACTTGCAGCAGCAGTAATATAGAGTAGGACACAAAACCTCACACACCAGTGTTTAGTCTGTCAAGCCGCTTAGAAAACAATCCGCAACATCTGATGTGAGTGTAACGCAGCTTAGGAAGGGTTCGGTGAGCGGATGTGAAAAAAGGTGAATGAATCATTGATTATTAATTGAAAATAATTAAAACATTTATGCTTTTTCAGGGAGCTTTCTATGAGTTTTCTGGTTTGAGGAAAATGTGTGTGTGTGTGTGTGTGTGTGTGTGTGTGTGTGTGTGTGTGTGTGTGTGTGTGTGACAGAAGAGCGTGCAGCCGAGGAGGCCGTCGCACATGAAATTCAACATGTTTCATAATAAATCAGTTGATCGATTAAAAATAAAAATATAATTTTGCCATTTTAAGAACAGAAAGTCCTGTTTAAACAGGTATTTAATATTTCTCTGTATGAAATAGACTTGTTTTGATGAAATATTATGTGTTGTTGTTGTTCATCGTCAAGTATAAATGACGTAGGTCAAAGGTCAAAAGCCTTATACTGCATCGTGGAATTAGTTGTACTTATTAAAACAAAAGCTTTTTCCTCATGTAGCCCGCTGTTGTATTAACACGCCTAGTACGCCCCAGTACGTGTTAATTCTGTGCATTTTCACTGGTGTGTTTGTTGCTTGCTGCACATATTCCATCTTTTCCCATCAGTACTGACGCACTCTTTATTTCTTTATTTATTCAGTTGCTGGATTTTTCTTTTTTTGTAAATCCTCATAGCGATCATTCCAAATACGCATTTTGTCTCAGAACCAGCTAATCAAGATTCAGATATCCTCCCAAAGTGAAATGAAGCTTCCTCATTCGTGCCAGCAGCCTGTATGGGGATTTCCACCATGTTCTTTCCTGCAGCAGTGTTTCCTCCAAGCATAAAGAAAAGATCCAACCTGAACAACTTGAACTTCAGTCTCTATAATTATAACATGTGACTTTAAATGGTGTCCAGGATTTCTTTAGACCCTTTTTTTGGACTTTTGTACATCTTTCCTACATGCCATTAGACTTTCGGCCATCCAGCTCCCTGCGCACTCTGCCCTGCTCCCTCAGCATCAGCTTTCTAACACCGTCACTGCCATCACGCTCATCATCTCCTAGATCTGTAACTAGCTGAGCTGTAGCAGCCGGATGAGCCTCGGCCGTATCTGCAATGCATTCTGGGACTTTCAGCCTTCTCCGCTACTTCTACCCTGAGTTTCTCATTAATATGATTTGGAAAAATGTGTGAGAATTGCAGCTCTAACTCTTATGTATTTAGCGCTAACAGTGAAGTCTGTCCAAAAAAAATAAGAATGTGACATCATCTCAACGAAAATACAGCAACGAGCGACACATTAGCCCCGGAGTCACTGAACACATCAGAAATAAATCAGTCTAAACATATTCAGTGTGTTCAGGGTGGAGTTAAACTTTAACACGATGTTACCATGACATGAACTGCACGTGCCACACTCAGGGATGACTCAGGAAAGAGCCGGAAAACAAAAGTGTAAGAACATGTCCAGGCATGAGCAGTCACACACAAAGGAATGTTCACTACGCTACTCGCTGTTTTATCAGCACGTCCTGCAGCATTCAACATTAACTGATGTCCTGAATGCACACAGATCTACAGACACACTTCTTCTGCAGGCAAAAGAAAATTCATATCATGCAATGTGTTACAGCAGACAGGACCATGAGCAGTGTGCAGACGGGTGTCTCTCTCTCTCTCTGTCTGTGGAAAGTCCCTGCGCCGCCTTCTTGCGGTGTTCTCCGAGTACAGGACTCAAGACACAGAGGCGAGGTCAAAGTTTCCATTCCTCTAACCGTCGTGGCTTTCATGCTCTTTGTAGCTCTTCAGCTTTCATCAACACAATGAAAATTTTCTCTGAAATTAGGGCACAGGTTCAATAAGTGCAGCATTCTGGCTCCTGATTGGTCAGAAGGTGTGGATTAATTTTCTGTATCAGCAGCAATGACAGTAGTGCAGCTGCAAAGTGCACAGGTTTATATTAATGCGCCCTCCAGCTAATGTTGTCATTATGTAGCCATGTGTACTTATGACGTAGCAACTTACACAGCATTGCGAATAGGTACTATAGAGCGTTATCGTTTCCATAGAAACGGCTCATTTACAGGGACTTGAACGTCAGACGCGCCACATAATCATCAGTATAGTGAAGCTTTCTTTAGGTCTGTTTACAGCGTCCCTGCTTTATCCTGGTGAATGGCGCTGATTATAATTAGTTTATATTTTGAGAAACAGAGACACCGTCTATATTTATTAGAAAGTATCGCAGGTGGATACAAAAAGGGATAATAATAAGTGTCTCCTACACCTTCAGTCTGCAGGATGTGACAGCACACCTGCCCTGCGCTTCGTAAACGGGTCGGAGAGAAGAGCCGAGGCGCCGTCCGGGATGTGAGTCGGATCCTGGTGTTTGAATAGAGAGGAATGCAGTGATGAGCAGCAGCTGAGTTTACAGAACAGTGGGAATTTCCCTCAGCTTCCTGCAGGCACAAAATGTCCTTTTATTCACAGAGACTGGAATTATGTCCTTATCAGCACAACAACAAAGACAGAACGTACTGAACGCTTCGGGCCTCCAGAGAGGCGCTGTGCAGCACTCTGCATGGGAGCGGAACATGCAAAAGGGAAAGAAGTGATGGTTCAGATTTGTGCAATTAATTTCTGTACTTTTTTTGCTGACGTTCACTGCAGATGGTTCCTGGATTTCTCTTCAGGTTAGGCCAGGTACTTTATTCAAATCTTTTTTAAACTTGCACTGAAATACTGGAGTGGAGTTTTTACCGAATTTCTTTTTTTTTCTGCTTCCAAAATCCAAAAAAAGAGGAATATTTTTAAACAATGGTAATAAAATATAACAGACAATTGTAATTATATAATATTTCCAACTCAATTAGAAATTTCCAGCTTAATAAACATGCAGAAGAATTTTGTAATAATCACTAACATCTATACAGTCCATTTGTTCCCATGTAAACACAAAGCATCTCAATTTGCATCTTTTTATTAAATCTATAAAGGTTTTAAATAATATGGAGCTGAGATTGTCATATTTCTGTCCTTTAATTAAGCAGTGAAGTGAATTATAATAGTAACACATAAAACAAATCCATGTATAAAGATCCTGCTTTATGAACAGCAGCCTCAGTACATCATCCTTAATTGTTTATATAAATAAAAGCAGAATAATTATGCACGTATAAAGTTGTCTTGATGCTGGAAATGCTGTACAGACTTTTCATGACTTTGCGAGAAGAGCTGATTGAGAAGAAACGCGACATGATCATTCACCTTGTGCACGTCCTCTGCTTCCTGCAATTATTTACAGTTCTGCTTTTCAGAAATCCCCGTAACTTTCCCCTCATCTGTAGCGCAGGTGTAAATACTGATCGGCATTACAGATGACCTCAGGGCTGGATGAAGGTTGGACGTGTTTTCTGTCCTCGCTGTCCTTCATCCAGACTGTTACAGGAGACGTCAAGGAGAAGAGTATTCCCTGTTTTAGCGTTCAGCTGTTTAACCTGAACATTTAACCTGAAATACACTGTGTGTGTGTGTGTGTGTGTGTGTGTGTGTGGATCTGTGTAAAAAAAGTCTTTATCTGTCACATGTACATTACAACACAGTGAAATTATTCCCAGCTTGTCAGGAAGTTGGGGTCAGAGGTCAGGGTCAGTCGTGATACAGCGCCCCCTGGAACCCCGGACTTTCTGAAAGAGAGTTCAGTGAAACCAGAGGAACAAAATGGCAGCATAAATAAAAAAAAGGCATGATGTTCTTTAATAAATAAAAAAAAATAACCCCTGACATTTTGTTGAGGTATGAGACGTATAACACACTCAGGGATCGGCTGTTACAGGAAAATAATCAGTGCTTATTATAGAATAAGTTAACGAATAACTTCAGGGTGGAAACAGTAACAGCTTCATCACACCACCGGGTGGTTTATTAATTTCCCATAGCAGCAGCACACACAGTGTTTTACTCTGCGTTTAGCAGCAGCAGTCATGAGTCTGGTGTTAATAAAGAGTTTTTACTTTAATGTTATCAGACACTTATGAGATAAAGCAATCCCGTCCTGATGTCTGTCTGAGATATTATACATTAATTAACGCCAGACTGCGGGGAAGTCCCTGACATCTGTTTAATTCACTTTTCCAACCTGAAAGCAGCATCACTTGATTATCTTCCACAGATAAAAGCAACAGTCAAATGTGCTTCAGTGAAGAGACGACCTTCAAAGCATCAGAAATGCACAAAGCCTCTTTCCCTTTGTATGTGTGTGTATGTGTGTATGTGTGTGCGTGCGTGCGTGCGTGTGTGTGTGTGTGTGTGTGTGTGTGTGTGTGTGTGTGTGTGTACGTGTCTGATGGACGCCAGATATTCTGTTCGTCGTGTCAGTGATCAAAGGAAGCCGGCTGATGTGAATATCACAGGATATTGTGTTCAGATTTATCTGTTTCCTGATCTGCGCTGTAGTACTCCAGAGTCACCCCGAGTAACCTTTTACTGCCATCAGGGTGACTACACGAGAACGTCAAAACGTTTATTTCATTACACCACAGCGCTGTTGAATTCTCAAATCAGAAGGTGTTTTTTTTTTTGCTTGTCTTTTTCATTTTGCTCTAGGGTGTACAAACTTTTTCCCTCATTCACTGATTTTTCTTTTAGCGTTTTTCTTGCATTTCAGAATGCAGCATAATCACAAATTACAGATAAGAAGTTATCTTACATCCTTTAATGTGTAACCGAGAAGCAGAACATGTGTGTGTGTGAAAGAACAACAGAAAAATGAAACCTAAGCGTCTAATCAGTGTTTTGGCCTACAGCGATTCTCAGACGCACATCTGATGCTTTTGGTTATGCGAGTGTGTGAAAGCAGGCTGATTGACTCACTGTGGAGATTCCTAACCCTGTTCACTGACTACTTCAAAGCCTTACTGATGCCCTCTGTCCAACCACACACACACACACACACACACACACACACACACACACACACACACTACTGCACAGTACTGTTCAGTGCGGTTCAGACTTTAGTCCACGTTCTCAGTTCTGCGTAAGGTAGATGTATTCAGTATGTGCTGTACAGTTTCATTTTAAACACAAACGACAGAGGTTGCGATAATCGCAATTTAAAATATCGACAAAATACCAAATATCGTGTCTTTAACTGCACAATGTACATTTTTCTTGGGTGAAATTAAAGTATAAATATTTCTGTTCACGTGACCAATTACACAAAACCATCTGAAATAAAAACAATCATTTCAGCTCAATTTTTACCAGGAAACTGATTAGGATTCCCTTTCAAACGCATTGTACGCTCACATACCCTGTAGATAAACACAAACATCCTTACCGTTTCGTTACATTTGTTTTTTGTCAGGAATTTGGGAATGACGAAATTCCCACAGCATTTTTAATTCAGCGGGAAAGAGCAGGGAATCTTCCCCAGTATTTCCCTCACTTTCCCAATCTCGGCTGTTTCTGACGAATCACTTAAAGGCTGTATTTATTTTTGGCGTGGCCTTTAGTCCTCCTTTTTGTGGGCAACATGAGAAACGTTCCCTACATGGAGAACATGAGTATGATTCATCTCCCTTTTTTCACACAGCGCTGAAGAACACGAGACGTCTATTTATAAGGCAGGGAACTATTTTGGTAAAAGATTTCAGATTTCTGGATCTTCTCTTAAAATGTAGCAAGAAGAATATTACACCTCGACAGAAAAGTCTTTATTTCTCTGATTTTGTGTTTGTAAACCACATTATCTCAAACTTAGCAACTATGAAGAAGGCTTTAAGCTCCGCCCCCTTCACAGTTCCATCACACGTGAGCCGATCCAGCAAAATGCTGTCGTTGGTCCTCACAATGAAATCTCTCGGAGGTTAGGGATAGTGTGAGGTGTGGCATTGCATTATTAGCTGCATTAATAATGTAGGTGTTACGAGGATTGTAAGACAAACGTGTGTGATATAAACAAAAACAAGCGTCTCTGTGGCTCATTTTGCAGGATCAGGTCACATATCACAGAAAACCGTGTTTCCTGATATATACAGTCCCCTCTGTAAGTACTGGAACAGCAGGTTCTAAACATCTCACACTATAGCAGCTTTGGCAGGAGGCCACCCAATTTATAGGTGAGCAAAAGTACTGGAACAGAAGCAAAAGTGAAAGTAAACTCATCTTTATGAGAGTGGAAACCATGTCGTGTTTCTTACAACCATTTTCCCCAAATTATTTTTCTATATTCAGGACTCGAAATTAGTACCTAACTGCATTCATGACTTTTTACATGTTCATTTCTGTCCTATAATTAGAAGCTTATTACAGAATTTCCCAAAATGTTCATTTATAATAGATTTGGTGATTTAAATGATAAATAAATGATTTTTCAGCAAACGGTTCTGCGGAAGTTGTTTTCTTGAAACATTTTGATTTTAATTTTACCTTCAAAAAACTAGATTTTTGATTTGATAAATGTACGCATATTTAATTAGATAAAGTATCATTTGCATAAATACATGTATATTTATGAAAAAAGCTCCAATACAAAAAATACTTGTATGAATATCAGAACTCTATTGGCAAAGATTTATTATTATTATTATTATTATTATTATTATTATTATTATTATTATTATTATTATTGTTTTAAAAAGTATTAGTCACGCTCGTGTCTATCCTTAAACATCCTGTTTATTATGTTGGGGTTTTTTTTGTAGCTGTATAAATATATTTTGTTATCGCCTCATTTGTAGCACCTGCAAATGTCTGTTACTCTATGACAGTTACGATATGTTATGGCATGCAAAACAGAGGACACACACGTGGCATGTGCAGACATGCAGGACTGTTTCAGGTCAGCTTTATAAAACACTGGATCTCAGAAAGAAACTTTTGGTTTCATATGTGCAAGACTTCTCCTTATCTGTGAGTCATGTAGCAAGCATCACCTTCGTATGAGAACTTCATTTCCCTGAGAGATAAAAGGAGAGACAAACATGTGTGTGTTGGGGAAACTACACCTTTGCAGGGTGAACTTTTTAATCTAAGATTTCAATCTTACTATGGAGCAAAAACACAGGCAGAGTGAAGCCGACTAGAAGCTCACTGTGTGTTCAAATGGGTAATGCTCAAATATACACGATTATTCAGTGTAATTATGGACATTTTACTCATGTTAGGCTTGAAAAGGTTTTGAAAGTGCTGCTGAATTCTGGCTTGTGATTGGTCAGAGTGTGTAATTTACTTTAACAGTAGTGCAGCTGCAGGTCTATATTAATGCACTCATTGTAACACCTTTAAGTCTCTATAGTAGCAGGGACGTGTACAGCAGACGCTGAGCATAAAACAGTAAATAAATAAAACAGCTGGGGGGGGTGCTGTTATAGAAAAGTAATCAGCTTCAGGATGTTAGCAGTACCTCTGCTTCATTACAATATTTTATTCCTTACTTATTTATTTGTAGTAAATATGTCTAAAAATAGGCATCATCATTTTTATTTGTTTTGATTTGATGCTTGATTTTTAAAGATTAATACTGGATCTTGGTATTTAATTTTTTTTACCAATAATCTGAGTTTTTACTACTCACACATTCACAGTTAGTATCCAGATCGCAAAAGAAAAAAATCACGTCACATCTCAGTGTGACCCAGTAATGGACATGGAAAAAAGCACAGCTCTTTTAGGTTTATTTTTTCCTGCTGACCAAGAAACACCCTGACATTTCTAACCCTTACTACAGTCCTGTATATCGACCACATGGCTCGGTTTTTTGATGACATTTGCATGTACTGCATTAAAAACATTATTAACACCTTCTTCCACTGGTGAAATGTGCTATTCTTTGTGGCCCTGCTGACATTCGTGGTTTCGAGACACCTCTTCAAAAAGCCAACGTCCCTCTTTCTGGTTTTTCTGTGCATTTTTTTATTAGACCACCGGACCCCCTCAATCAAGTTTAGTCTGGTCTGTTCCAGATGTAGAGCAGGAAGCAAACTCTGAAAGACGCCCACGTCTGAGCTCTGTGAAGCGTGGTTTGGGTAAAGAGGGGATTTCTTCACCGCAGTGTGGTAGGTGTCAGTTTAAAAAAAGCTCTGTGCCTGTGCTACTTGTGGCATTTACTATTTTTTCATTTATGTCGAAGTCGTGGATTTTGAAAATCGCATGGTGATTTTCACCCTGCAGCGCCTGGTTTGCACTGGACAAAAGTGAATGTATGTGAAAAGACAGGAAAATGTTCATGCAAATACATGCACATGCCACATGTTCTCAGAATTTCAGGAAGATACTGGCTTCTGAGAAAAGGATATCAGTGTCTGCTGCTGGATGTTTTGTGTGAGGTTTGGTTTTTTCATACTACAAAGATAATATCAAAAATAGCTTGCAGCAGCATGATCTTTTGGATAATGTTTAATGTTTATATAGCATACTATTGTCAGCACGTCACCACAATAAGCATACATTCATAAACATCCAAATATGAGCAACATTCTTCACACACTTTTGCATAAATATATTCCCCATGTCAGAAATTACATTCAGGTTACCTCCTATGAGTATAATGTTAAATAATAACTCTAAGATGGTGTCCTTTAAGTGGCTTGTGGTCAAGGTTTCCATTCACTCACTGTTTTCTCCATCAGAATCGAGCTGTCAATCTGAGCTCAAGCAATTTTTCCAGCAATTTTTGCAAATAACTTGTGTCTAAACCCTCCCAGCACCTTCTCAAGCATGTAAACAGTTCTGTCTCATTTGCTGGATTCTCATTTCGAACTTGTCGGTTCGCTTACAGCTCAATGGGAGAAAGATCTGGACACTGGGGAGGCCGAGACATAATTCGCAAGACTTTTTGCTTTTCTTTGGATAATTTAAGCACAATTTTGTAGAAGGTTTGGGATCATTATCATGTTGAAGAATTAAATTTTGTCCAATGACAAAATGGTAAAACAGAAAGAATTGAGTGATACTCTTTTTTTCATGATCCCTTTAATTTGGACTAAATCTCCAGATCTTCCGCCCCCAAACACCCCCATACCGTCACCCCGATCCACCTCCATGTTTCACTGTAGGAACAACACATTCTGCCTCGCCCTTATCCCCCATCCGCCGCCTGACATAAACAAACATTCTGACTCATCAGTTGAGATACAGAACAACAGAAAGCTGAAACGAGGAGCAGACGGAGCATTAAACCTCTCACACACTGATCTGGGACGAGGCAGACAGGCGGCCATCGTTTGGTTCAGTGAGACACGATGAAGAGGCCGAGAGCTGGTCAGGTTCTGACGTTAGTAACTAGAATTCCAACACAAAGTGAATGTCAGTGCACCAAAGACAGACCTGATGTGTCTTCTTCAAACCAACAGTTTCAGTCTACAAACTATAAAATAGTGAAAACCAGTCAGTTACATTTGTTTTAAGTATTTCTTATATTTTCTTGTAATTAAAGTTTGATAAAGCAGTGTTTTTTGTTTTGTTTTTTAATCCAGATGTGGGCCCAAACTTCTGACCTGTAGTGTAGATGAGCTTCATAAAGTTTTTACATTACCTCCAGCCACAGCACAATCCAGGCTTCTGACCTTCAAGACCTACGAAGGACAATTTCCTATTCAAATAAACTGGATAAGTTAGATCTGCCTTAATGAGGCCTCATGCATGATGTAAACCAACACTTTTAGACCCAGTATTAAACTGCTATATTAGCATTATATACATTAGATAGCAATAGATACTTTTGGGCCATTTTTGGGACGAGTTCTGAATATCGAGGAAAAACGTAAAGGTTAGGTACAAAAAAATTTCAATCAAGCACCCAAAATGTTTTTTGGGCACAACAGAGCTTTTCTCTTTCAGATTGGCTCCCAAGTAGAACCAGATTAGAAGGCTAGTGAACCTTTATAAAAGTACCAGTTCATGCTTTATAGATTTAACATAACTGCAAAAAAAGTTTGTTGTTTGTTGTTGATTTGTTGCAAGCCAGTAACTGATGTCAAGTAGAATCTTTTTGCCATGGCATTGCCATGTAGGCTACTAAGATGAGCTTCATAAAGTTTTAACATGACCACCAGCCACGCAATAATCCAGACTTCTTGTCTGAAGGCTAATTTCCCATTCAAATAAGCTGGATATGGATCTGGTCATGGGTGTTTAACAGCACTGGCGTAGAGTTTCTTAATATAGACATTCATAATTCTGCTACTTTGACTATCTCTTATACACTTGGTTCCTGTCCCAATTTCTGGCTAAAAGAAGAAAGATGAAATACACGTGCCATTTACCTTTCTACATGATGATTAACTTATCTGAATTTTTCAGCACAGCCAGTTTTGACTCTTGAAAATGATTATATTGTGCAAATTGAACTTTTTTATTCTTGTGTACAGTAGACCCAGGTACGCTGACCTGGCCCAACATCTAGTTTGGGTGGCCATGTTGGCCCTCTCTATGCAACACTGTGCAAGTTTTTACCATGGAGCAATTTTCATAACAACCCTGAAAACACTGGCCCAAAGGAACAGCTGTTTGCTTTCTTGGGTTCTTTGGCTTCCCCTTCAGAGTGGGTGCCAAGTACAAACACATTAGGAAGCTAAAACCCTTTGGAACCTTTATAAAAAGTGATAAAGTTAAAAATTGTGGTTTAGCTTAACTGTGGAAAAAATATCAACTCATACATGTACAAGCAGGACATTAATTGATGTCTTGTAACGTCTTTACTTTACATTCCCTGTTTTTCTTATTGAGTCATTGAAGTTAATAATAAAGTCACTTGGATTAGAACCAAGCAGGTAAAACAACCAAGTATTATTATCATTTATGGCAGATGGCCATAAAACAACTGGTTTATTGGTTTAACTAGTGTAAGATTTTGTATATAATTAAACATATGTTAATTACTCCACTGTTTTTCCGCATCTGAAGTATGAGCTGTGTAATGAATGTCTGGGTTTCAACTAATAAATGTCCAGTTTCTTATTCATTAGTGCTCCATTAAGGGCAAACTGTACATTTAAAGGTAGGAATAAACATTGTAAAACTGTTCTGTTTAAATTATATGAATATATCTCTGAAACGACTTTTTAAATTGTGTTTTATTCACTTTGCTAAAGAGAAATGGCGCAGGAACGCTGCAGTCACGTGACGCAGATGACCCCGGTAGCGCAATCTCAGAGTACTTCCGGGTCAGAGAGAAATTCTGCATGTCACCGCTATAGAGTTTTTATTATCATTATTATTATTATTATTAAGAAATAAAACTTAGTAAAAATGTCGCGCGGCTCGAGCGCCGGGTTTGATCGTCATATTACTATTTTCTCACCAGAAGGAAGACTTTATCAAGTAGGTGAGTACAGAAAGACAAGAGTTTTCAGGATGTTCGGTTTGTATTCTCATTCATAATGAGTTGCAGTGCTAGCAGGCTAACGAGCTAGCTATTGTTATCATTGTTGTGTATAGTTTGCATTTAGATTAAAGTACATTTATGCAGATGTAGAGCTAAGATAATTTAATAAAGCAGTAAAGCAAGATGAAAGAAACACACTGCCTTAATTAGCAGTATATTTTAATCTAAGGTGAAATCAAACTTGGTATGGTTTTATTGGTTAATATTAAAGAACGTGCAAATCTGCCGTCAAACAAAGCATTCGTTTAATTAAAAATATATATTATTAAAAATATCAGCAGGAGTGCGAGTCAAGGTGAAATTAAATACATTTTCATCCATGTAACTTACATATATCTGTTACAATCCCAGCTTCAATAATCGGAGGCGTGGCATGGGTGGTGACGTCATAAGTATGGATGATACACAAAATAATTACACTGTAATGGCCAAAAGTATCTATCCTCAGGGTTTCCAGGCACTGAGCTCTTCAGTACCACCCAGTAAGACCTGCCAGTGTGTATCCATGGCAACTGCATGGCTGAGTGTTTGAATATAACAACATGTGTGGCTGAAACACCAGAGCACGATCATTAGGAGGGGTGCACATACTTTTATATAGTGCACAGTTCTGCACCAGTTACAGTAGGTTGGTGTGGTCGAATTTAGGTGCCGCTAAAATATGAATAGTTGCACTGAAGGACAGTTTCAACATAAACATAAGTTTAAAACTGAAGCACCTGGACTTTAATAAGTGCAGCGAACCTCGTCAATACAACATGCAACACAACTCGAAGAATAGTGCAGGTGTCATCAGACTCCGATCCTGGGATTGTAGAAGCGTATAAAGCACAACTTTATCATGGTGTGACACTTTATCAATGTAATATCATGTTATTGTTCTTACATTCAAAGGCAGATCAGTTTTGCAGGTAAAGGGAATGTTTTCATTCCTATGGGCACAAAAAAAGATTTGTTTGTTCCAAAGAGCCAAAATACAAACTTCTCACCTGCTAATGTGATCATGGTGTCAGTCTGTACTGTGGTTTATTTTATTTCTCTGTATCTGAAACAGAATATGCATTTAAGGCCATTAATCAGGGCGGCCTGACGTCGGTCGCCGTACGGGGGAAAGACTGCGCCATCGTCGTCACACAGAAAAAAGTTCCAGTAAGTTCGCTCTCCAGACGCAGAGTCTGTAAGTCTGTTTGTATAAATATCTGTTTAACAATAATAATAATTTCAGGACAAGCTCCTGGACGCCGCTACAGTCACGCACCTGTTCCGCATCACAGACAACATCGGCTGCGTCATGTCCGGCATGACGGGTAGAGACGTTACCTCATAAAATATCCAGTAAATAATGCAGATTTTTAATATTCAGTTGTGTTACATGGTGTGTGCGTGTGTGTGTGTGTGTGTGTGCGCGCAGCTGACAGCAGGTCTCAGGTGCAGAGAGCGCGTTATGAAGCAGCGAACTGGATGTACAAATACGGCTATGAGATTCCAGTGGACATGCTGTGTAAGAGGATCGCCGACATCTCTCAGGTTTACACACAGAACGCCGAGATGAGGCCGCTCGGCTGCTGTGAGTGAGAGTTATACATCTCCGTACACACACACACACTGTAACACACACACACACACTGTAACACACACACACACACTGTAACACACACTGTAACACACACTGTAACACACACTGTAACACAGACACACTGTAACACACACTGTAACACACACACACACTGTAACACGCACTGTAACACAGACGCACTGTAACACACACACGCACTGTAACACAGACGCACTGTAACACACACTGTAACACAGACGCACTGTAACACACACACACACTGTAACACAGACGCACTGTAACGCAATGTGACACACACTGTAACACACACTAACACACACACTGTTACACACACTAACAATATTTACACAAATAATAATAATAGTACAAAATATTTATTTTATTTATATAATTATTTCTGATGAGGAAATAATTTATTTAATTTAGTTTTCAATTTAAATGAAGCCTTTATTTTTTATTGGTTAACCAGTTAAATTTAATTATTTTTCTTTAGTTTAATAGGAGAAGATTAGGTTTATTTAATTTATTCTAATAGTTATTTAATTAATTATTTAATAGATTTTTAATGTTTAAATGTCAGCGTGTCACTTTAGTAACTAAACTAGGTTCAGTTTTCTAGGTAATTAATGTGTTTAATTATTTATTCTATTTAAATTATTTTGAGGAATTTGTTTATTTAAAGTTGATTCATTTTAGTTTTTAAGAAATAATTCGTAATGTTGCTGAGTAAACTGTTAGAGCGTTAATCTGAGAACTTTCTCATGTCCGTATCGGGTTTATCAGGGGTGTGTGATGGGTGTAATGTGTGTGTGTGTGTTTGTGTGTGTGCGCGCGCGTGCGTGTCTCAGGTATGATCGTGATCGGTATGGATGAGGAGGCGGGGCCGCAGGTGTATAAGTGCGACCCTGCAGGTTATTACTGCGGCTTTAAGGCCACCGCCGCCGGAGTGAAACAGACCGAAGCCATCAGCTTCCTGGAGAAGAAAGTCAAGAAGAAACACGACTGGAGCTTCGAGCAGACCATCGAGGTGCAGTAACCATGCAGCAGATCCTCCTCCTGTCTCACATGAGAGAGAGAGAGAGAGGGATGGAAGGAAGTCATGAAAAAGGAGATAAAGTAATAATAATAATTATACAATAATAGGAAGAAAGGTGAGACAGAAATGAAGGAAAGAAAGATAAACAAATGAAAGAATGGAAAGTAGGAGGGAGGGAAAAGGACAGGGCGAGGAAAGTGATGATGAAAGAAAGAGTGACAGAAAGAAACAAGGAAGTAGAAGATGGAAAGGAAGAAGGAAAGAAATATTAAAAGAAAGGAACAAGGAAATAATGAGAGGTGTGGAGCGAGGGAAGCGAGAAGGAGAAGCAGAAGGACTTGAAGTAAAATATACAGAAAAGAATTGGAAGGAAACAAAGATAAAGGGAGGGCGTCAGAAAATTCAGACGGAGTGAGAGAAGCAACTGAGAGAATACAAGTGAGAAAAGGGGGAAGAAAGGAATGGAAAAGTGAGTGAGGGGAAAAAGAAAAGAAGGAAAGAGAAAGACGTAAAAGCAAAAGGAGGGGGAGGGGCAGCGTGTTTAAAGCAGAGCTGCTGATTGGACGGCTGTGAAGCCTGCGGTGACATCATCAGTGGCGGTTAGAATTTAAATTTACAATTTAAAAATAGGATTATTTTTTACCACAAGCCGTGTAGTGTACATGTGTAAGTGGGCGTGTCTGTGTGTAAGTGGGCGTGTCTGTGTGTTATGATTGGCAGACGGCGGTCACCTGCTTGTCCACGGTGCTGTCCATCGATTTTAAGCCGTCTGAGCTGGAGGTGGGAGTGATCACGGCACAGGAGCCCAGGTTCAGGTGCGAGTTTAATCACGTCTGCTCGTACATTCATCCCTTACATTTACCTTACACACGCGCGCACGCACGCACACGCACACACACACGAAAGGGGGAATAGTGAAAAAATAGTAATAATGATAAGATACATAAGAAAAAAAGAAGGAAAGAAAGAAGCGTGGGAGGAAATGAATAAAGGAATAAAAGGAAACAGAGTTAGTGAGAGAGAGAAAAAACCACAGACGAAAAGAATGGAGGAAGAAAAGGAAGAAAGTGTTAAATATATATATTTTATTTTAAATTCATTTAAATAATGTAAATATAAAACACATTTATATGCTCTGTTCTATACCTGAGTAACTACAAACCTTTTACTGCATATTTATGTTTCTTGCTCCTTCTACTTTCTGCTGCTTCTGTGAACTAGGAGTAATAAAGTGATCAGTCTGTCTGTCCATCTGTCTGTCTGTTTCTCTGTATGTCTGTCTATCTGTCTCTGTCTGTGTCTGTCTGTCTCTCTCTCTCTGTCTGTCTGTTTCTCTATCTCTCTGTCTGTCTCTCTGTCTCTCCATCTGCATGTCTGTCTCTCCATCTGTCTGTGTCTCCATCTGTCTGTCTCTGTCTGTTTCTCTATCTCTCTGTCTGTCACTCTGTATGTCTGTCTGTCTGTCAGTCTGTTTCTCTATCTCTATGTATGTCTCTCTGTCTGTCTTTCTGTCTGTCACTCTGTATGTCTCCCTCTCTGTCTCTGTCTGTCTTTCTCTGTCACTCTGTCTGTCTCTCTGTCTGTTTCTCTATCTGTCTGTCACTCTGTATGTCTGTCTGTCTCTCCATCTGCATGTGTGTCTGTCTCTCCATCTGTCTGTCTGTCTGTGTGGTGATGAGCTATCTTGCTGTGTAGATCTCCTGACTGCGTGTTGGATCAGTGCCATCTCTAATCATGTATCATTGAAAAATCTGAGAATTGTGATATGATGTTTTTTGTAACGTCACCCGGCCGCAGTGTGAATGATAAAGCAATCAACGACTTCACAGGAAGCAGGAAAGTAAAGAAATTCACAGAAAGTATTTAGCAGGTCGGAGAAGTGAGTAAGTTGAATACAGCTGCTGATCAGAGCATGAGATTAAAGTGAAATTCAGAGGAGCCGCTCGGCTGGAGCGACAGGTTTTACATGTGATTTTATTCTTCATATTCACAGTGTAACAGCACAGCGTCTTAATAAAATGAAAAGCAGAGCAGCTTCTTTCTTTGCTGCTGCGCTGAACATAAGGGAGCCGTCGCAGTTTTGCTTTCTGTAGCGTTTACTGCATGTGTCAGGCGTTTGTAATCCAGAGTGACTAAGAGAAGTGGTTTGCATT
The DNA here is from genome assembly GCA_030014255.1 of Parauchenoglanis ngamensis. NCBI lineage: Eukaryota > Metazoa > Chordata > Actinopteri > Siluriformes > Auchenoglanididae > Parauchenoglanis > Parauchenoglanis ngamensis. The sequence goes on from JAQMYM010000020.1 coordinate 15,880,573, forward strand.
GTATACAAATCAAGAACGCGTCCTCACGCTACTGTAAACAGGTCAGGCTCTGAGAGACCTGTCCGATAGGATGGAGAGCGAGAAACCCGGACAGAGTGCATGCTTATAGCCTGCTTTATTTACTCACTAATTAATTAAGATAAAAGATTTAGTGCTCTTCTTTACAATGTTACAGATTTTTTTTGAGATCACCGGCATAAAATCCCAATTAAACCTGTTTTGGGTCCAAGGGGGTGAATACTTTTGCAAAGCTATCTATCTATCTATATATAAAAGAGAGCGAGGGTACAAACGTATGAGCGCACAGTGGAAAATGCTTCTGTTTTGCATTCTTTTCCTATTTAAGCTAAAATTATTTATTGTAGATTATATAATAAGCAGTAACAGTTTGAGTAAAGAGGAGACTCTTAGAAATATTTACATGAATTTCTTAACAGCAGCATGAAACCATAAGTTTGTCTCAGACTCGGCCAGTCTGCGTTTGTGTATAAAGGAGTGAGCATGAATTTCAATAGTGAGCTAGAAATAGTGCAGACCTTCTGAACCTTTCTCCTGTGTGTGGTAAGTGAGGTGAAGTACACAGAGTTTGCAGAGAACCGGGGCAGAAAGCTCCAGTGGCTGTGTAAGTACCGCTGCGTCACCGCTGCGTCAACGCTGCGTCACCGCTGCGTCACCGCTGCCACCACCGTGCGTCCGCGCGCGCTGCTCGTCAGGGTGGTGAGCCACGGTAGCTCTCCGCTTTAGCTAAGGCCAAAAAGTTGCATTTTGTTCTCATCGAGCCAGAGAACGGTGTTCCACGTGTGTGTGCGTCTCCTGTGTGTCCTCTGTCCTGTTCCTGTGGAGGTCCCAGCGTATGAACAGCAGATCTGCTCCCACCAGTGGGGGTGAATACTTATGCAATCACAGCTTTTAGGTTTTTTATTGGTAATGAATTCTTGTGGTGCTGTAGCTTTCCCGCACTGCAGTGTGATGGGCAGTTAGTGGCGGGCCGTACACCGCGCATTACTCTCCGGGGGCTGAGGCTGAAGAATTTACTTTTCTATGTAATATTTTGTGGGTGTGTTTCAGGATCCTCTCTGAGGCGGAGCTGGATGCTCACCTGGTGTGTCTGTCTGAGCGAGACTGAGCTCACAGAACCACGGCATTGTGGGAAATGTGGAGAACGCTGTACGAGTGATCAACACCTTGTTTCCTGTATATTCTCTGTATGATTAAAGCTGTTTTTGGAGAAAAAACTAGGATTGTTGTTTTTTCCAAACCAATTAATTCACTTATTTATTCATTTTATACTTCTGTAAAACAGGTTGGTTCCTGTTCTCACTTGCGTTAACGCAGATATGAACAGTCGTGCTCTCACCAGACTCTCTTTATTCTCTCTCTTGATGTTAATATGACAAAAACATTCGCAGCTTGTCATGTTACAGAGAAACGGCAAGGAGGTGTAAACCCCTCTGTGCTGAAGTTACAGCTTATCCCTCTGACTTACACTGGAAACTCCTTCCATTCATGTTACATAAACATCTTTGTACAGAAAACATCACTGTATTAACGATTACACACTCTTGGCTTTAATAATTCCCTCTGCACATCCATGTGTATGAGCCGTTACTATAGAAACCACAACTATCAAAATGAGCACATAAATATAAACCTGCGCCACTGTCAGAGCTGTTGTCCTGACCAATCACAGTCCAGAATCCAACCGCTGTGGTATGTGGTCTGTGTTTGGTAACCATGGCAACTTACAGTCAAATGATGTCATTGTGGAATCTGAGATTGTGAAACAATGCAAACGGTCCTGGTTGTTACACTCCTGTGAGTAATATACTGCTGCCTTCTTCCTCATCCATGTACGGAAAGCCGCACTGCTCAGTCTGACGCGGTTATACAGGCGGCCCAAAGCTCCGGAGCCACGTATTTATTTATATACCGCAAATATTACAACAAATTGACCGTCTTGGACTTGGTGACAGTTGATGATTTCCTCTTGATTTTCATGTAAGGAAAAGCGCCTGTGGATCCTGATGTTCGGGACACTGTGTACACTCCTGGGCAAAAACAATGAGGCAAAGCCAGTATCACAAAACATGAAGCTTTAATGGCCTCAACAGCAAATCACTGGGCAGGAAAATGCGCAGGAATGAAACAAAGAGATACAGTAACTTGGTGCGGTGCAGCTTTTCCCTCGATTCCCTTTATACGTTGAGGGCTTGTGTGTAAACCTGCAGACGGCTTTTACAGAAAGAAGAGTCCGTGTTGTTCCACTCGATGTTAAAGTCTTCAAACTGAAGAGATTTTGGAACATTTTGAACCTCCAGACAAGTTAGTTTCAATTTTATATCATTTAAACATTTCAGTCTTTTCATGATTTTCTCTTTGTGTACCAGAAGACTGTGTAAGTGAACTTCCTGTTTCCAGCTTTCCCCCCGACAGTTTCAGCAACGAGCATCGACCAGCAAAAGAAGGCCGACGCCTCAGGAGCGCTTTTCTTTTTTATTATTATTCATTTTCTGCCCAGAGATTTTTACTGAGGTCATTAAAAGCTTCATGTTATACACAAAAGCTCAAATATAAATTAAATAAATGAATAAATATATCAGTAAACAGACTAACAGAAGTGTTTCACATTACTCTGTGAGAGTCAACTTTTATATTCAATTGAAGGTTTTTTAATAATTCTCCAACATTATTAAAAGGAAGTTTTCATTCAACACATAAACCTAGCAGCAGCACGGTGGTGCGGTGGTTAGCACTGTCGCCTCACAACAAGAAGGTCCTGGGTTCGATCCCCGGGTCACCCAGGGTGCCTTTCTGTGTGG
>JAQMYM010000020.1:15883491-15894039 GCA_030014255.1 Parauchenoglanis ngamensis
TTAAACATTTCAGTCTTTTCCTGATTTTCTCTTTGCGCACCAGAAGACTGTGTAAGAGAACTTCCTGTTTCCAGCTTTTCCCCAAAACAGTTTTTGTTGAGACCATTAAAAGCTTTAAAGGTTTGCCTCATGTTTTTACCCAGGAGTGTACGGTACATGCTGTGCTCAGTGCCTGGCGTTTGTGATGACAAAACACATGTACAGGTGTGTACCATGTCCATGCAAGCTGCGCAAAATACACATAATATAAGACTTTATCTGTACAGGTACATTCATGTGCACAGGTTTTCCATCCTCTGTGGCTTGTGAATGGAAAACACTGCTTTTTCCTGAAAACCAAAAAAAAAATGAACTATAATAGATAATTAATTCAAATCTCGAGGTGAAATACACAGGAAAATAGTCTGAGAAGAAATTTCAGTACGTGGAAAAACAATATCAGTGAGCCGACCCAGACGCGGTTCGCAGGACATGGTGAGAATAAAGGCAAAGAAGTGAACATGCAAGTTATTGGAGAATTTGTGTTTACTTGCAAACGTTTGTGATAACGGAAGTCTGTAAAACTAAACACGCTGGTACACAGATAAGAGTATTAATAAGTATGGCGTGTGTGTGTGTGTGTGTGTGTGTGTGTGTGTGTGTGTGTGTCAGGTTAAAGCGCTACTGAGTGACTATAAAAAGGACACTATTTTATTTGAAAAGCAGCGCAGTGTGTTTTTCCGCACAGTGTAATACGTTCTCAGCCTCTGAACCACATCGCACACATTTATCAGAATTGAAAATGTTTCACTTCATTAGGAAAAGAAAATGGAAGTGGTAGCAGACGGGGTTCTCCACGCAGCTCTATAGATGTAGCAGCTCTTTACCTACAGAACAGTGACTCAGTGCTGAGATATTAATCATGTGTGAGGTTACCGGGATTTTTCTTTTCTTTATCTTATCTATCATGTTGCAACCTTAAACACAGGCTAAAGCCTGCTACTGATACTCTGCGTTCATTTATTATCTGCAAACCTTTCCATTTCAGTGCAGTTTCTTCAGTTTTAACTGAAACAAAAGACTCATAAAAAGGACAACAAGCAGTTCTGCATGAATAGTGGAAATGCATTGATTGTTTATCATTTGTTAGCGTTACGGTTTGATTAAAACACAGCCTCGTGATGTTATTTGAAGGTGCATTGTGTAGGATTCTCAGGGATCTTTTAGCAGGAATGGAATGTCCTGATCAGTGTATAATCACCTGGAACTACGGATCGCTGTGTTTTTGTAAGCGTACAGCGAGAGCTGTACATCGCCGCAGGGAGCGGGTCCGCCTCGACGGAGCTTACACTGTTTAGTATGTTACGTCCCTGTAACGTGTACACTCGTGATTAGAAATTCAGAACCACTTCACTTCTGCTGGAACCGATTCCCTGTAGAACCCGACAGCCAGCACAGAGCGCTCCTATTAGATAACAGGATATGTATGCACCCTTAAGGAACCCATGAAGAACCCTTCAGGACATTCGTTAAGGTTAGCTTTCCCCCGTGGCGCTTAAGCCCAACATCAGAAAGAGTTAAGAGCGGAACCCGTTTGGGGGAGTTGGTTCCTTTTGTTTCTAAGAGTGCACACTCATAAATCCTTAAGCGCTCTTCTGTTGCTCCTCTGCGCAAGACCTTTGATGGTTCTCAGTAACAAAAATCTTTTAATTTACAAGTTTGGACTCAAAATGAAAAGTGTATAAATAAAGATGATGATTAAACAGGCCGTTGTTTCCCTCATGATTTAAGTCGTCATTATAAAAGCAGTAAAATCTGATGAACTCAGGCTGGAATTCACCCACAGCGTGTGACTGAGTGATGATGCATGCTGGTTATTTAACTGACGTTTTCGCCTCAGGATTGAACTCAGAGGAGAACAAAGCGCTGGAGTTTCCCTAAAGGTTACAATCCGTTTCCAGAAATCCTCTAAACATTTAGCTTGGAAGAAACCGCGATGTTGGACGTTAGTTCTTAAGAGAAGATCGGTAGCGTGCTGTACGAGTGTCAGTGTCGGAGAACCGCTGCTGCTCTGTACCGTTCCCCGTCACTGTAACGGTTCTGTCGAGGGAACATCTGCAGCTTGAATAAAGGTGTAAAAGTGTACCTTTATATCTAAATCATTTTCTTTCTATTTATTCATTAATAATCACTTTAGATGTGTGCTGTCTATTCAGCGTTTAAGAGATTTATCCAGCACTCCCGCAACCGGGAATATTTGGAAGGGAAATTCCAAAATTGCATATTTTTAGTAATGTAGTAAAGGATTTTTTTTTTTGCTCAGAAGTTCGTCTCTGTACTGTCCCAGATGATTCAATTGTCTTCACACTTTTTTGTGGCCCAAGAGGAAATTTTTGGCTTTTTTTTTCTTTTTTCTTTTTTTTTTTGTCAACCATAGGGGAACTTTTGTTAAAAGTGAGTCACGTACGGCCCCGCTCTCTATCAGCATTAAAAAAGAAAAATCATTCACTGAGTAATGAATCTACAAGTCACTGAGTCACTGATTCCGTTACGGAAACGATACTGTTGACTGTACACAGTCAGGAATTTTCTCTGAATGAACTCAGTGATTTGAGCTTTTCCATCCGAGTCGTGATTTTACGTGACGTGTTTTTCCCCCCCACACGAAAGAAAAGTTAAAAATCAACAGAGACAAAGGATTCAATGGAATGTTCAATTTAATTAAAAAACCACATCTTATAGTCATATACAAGATAATATACTCATGATTTACAATAGTGTCATAATTAATATTTACAAGTATAAAAATATAACTTTTGACTTCTTTGTGTTTTCTTTACAATATAATACATCTCAGCTACAGTCACGTTGGGGATTTCTGAGGAGGAGAACAAATTTCCCACAATCCCCCACAAACTTCCCGAGCACCTATTTCAGCCTCATGTTTCATCTCCTTGTTGTGCGTAGGGGAGTCTGAGCCGTCACGTCACGTGATCTACACGTGTGATAGTGAGGACCAGCTGTCTTCTGCTTTGTTTGCTTCATGTGAAAACGTAGCCTTGATATTTTCTTCTTTCTTCAGTTCACTTCACTTTCCGACAAACTGAATGTCGTCGTATATCTGCGAGGAAAAACAAGAAACGTATTAATCACTGATCACACCTCATCCATGATTTTAAACAGCTTGAAAAAAAACATCTATTATCGTACTTACACACTCATCATCGGACATGAGCTCGTCCTCGCTCTCGCTCTCGGAGTCGGGAAACTCGCGCAGCTCGGACGCCGTCCTGATGAACAGCTGCTGCCTGATTTCACCGTTTTGCCGGCCGAAGGTGAGGTGATAAGGCACGTGGCCGCCGTAGGTCACGCTGTTGACGTCTGCGCCCAGAGCGATTAACTGCTGCACGAGGGCCAGGTTCTGGAGATCCACAGCCAGGTGGAGGCTCGTGCGACCGCTACACTGTTCCTGAAAGAAATTATGAAACCTGGTTAGTTCCCTTTACTGAGAAACAATAAACACTTTTCCTTTCGGAACCTGTTCCTACACACTCTTGTTGACTTCCACTGGAGATTATTGAAAAACTCTTTCAGTTTCAGTGGGTTTGATCGTTTATCCAGGAGCTTTTTTCTCAGGTCTTGTTTGACTGATCGTTATCACTTTGTAAATGTTAATGCATGGAAAAGGGAAGGCTGGTGTTCCTCAAGGCTCGAGTTTAGGCACACTGATTTTTCCCATATATATGCCACCTCTGCGTAGTGTATATATGGGAAAACCATATGTGTGCTTTCCAAATGTCACCTCTGGCCTGCTCATGAGGGATTAGAAGAGAAGCCAACAAGGGTGTGTTTCAAAAAATAGAAATCGAAAAAAATACAAACCTTGGCATTTATATCTGCACCCAGTTGCACGAGGTTTTCGACCAATGACAGGAAGCCACAGACGGATGCTATGTGCAGACACGTGTGTCCTGTAATCAATAAAAGAATAATATGATTAAAAAACCGAAGCGATAGGAGTGATTGAAATGCTGATTTGAACATGAACAGGAGTGGTGAAGCAGCGTTAGAGAAAGTACGCACCACTGTAGTTTGGGACAGACAGGACGCTGCGCAGGTGCTGTGTGTTGATTTGCGTCAGCACGGCGAAACAGGACAGCGAGCCTCTCCTGCAGGCGATGTGCAGCGCCGTGTTTCCGCCCTGATCCACCAGACGCGGGTCACAGCCGGCCTTCAGCAGCTTCTCCACGATATGTGGCTGCTCCATGATGACGGCCAAGTGGAGTGCAGTCTGGAAAAACACACACCAGGAAAATGTAAACATTAGCGCTGTATATACTCGAAGTATCCTGCAGCCCTTTAACGTTAAAGTAATCCAATGCTATTTTAATCCACAAAAAAGACTGGTAACTAAATAAAAATAAATATAACTAAATAATAAATGTAGTGACCAAAATACTAAGGAAAAGCTTAAAATGTTTTTTAAATGGTAAATATTTAAACAATTCAAATTAAATGTAAAAAAAAGATGAATAAGAGTGAATTCCCAGGCCCAGCTTTCAGCCGTCCCCTAAAGCCTTCTATCTGTGGGTTCTTTCTTTCGTTCTGTCTTGTGATAGTTACCTGTCTCTGGTGGTTCTGTCTGTTGAGGAACGGGTCGTTGACACAGTGCCTGATGATCTCCACTGCTTCATTTTCAGCCTCGTGTATGATGGCGAGATGCAGGTACCTGGAAAAAGAATGTGGGTTGCTATTTAGAATTCAGCATGTCAAGAATTACCAGCAGAGGAAGTGGCTGAAAACTCGGGCGTTTCGCAACTCTGGAGTTTTTTTTTTCTGAAGGTTATTTCCACCCAGTGAGGCTTTGACACATCTGACGCATTAGCAGGCTTCTGGCCGCACGCCAGGGACTTTCCGACTCTCTCTTAGCGCCCCCTTTGTTCATCACAACCCACTTCACTTCCTCAACTTTACAACTTTCTACACTTGTGCAAAAGTTTAAACACAGTAAAACACACACACACACACACTCTGTAGTGAGATGTGTAGCCTTGCAATGAAGAACAAAAAACAGGCTTCGATGAATAAAATTAACAAAATGCGCCTTTTAAAATAAATGTGCCTTTTATTATTTTGCTGTAACTTTTCCATGCAAGCATGCCACTACATGAATAAAGCAGTGAAAGCACTTACGTGTCTCCGTCCTCGGTGAGCTCGAACTTCCAGGCCGGGTGCGAGCGCGCGCTGTCCTGTGCGCCCCTGGGCAGCTGCAGCTCCGCCATTTCCTGCACAATCTGCTGGTACACGTCCTCCTTCAGCGAGTCCACGCCGCTGTCCAGCCGATCTTCCACCTGCTTGGAGTTTTTCGGATCCATTTCGTCCATAAAGTCCAGCCTGTTATTCCTCGTAAAGGCAGTGTGAATATCCATGCGTGCTTGCTGTGAGCGGAGAGCTGGGAGCTGTGTGTGTGTGTGTGCGTGTGTGTGTGCTGAGCAGGGCGCAGCGCTGCTGCTTTATAGCCTCTCCGAGCAGAGGAGGGGATTTCCACCCCAGCGGCCTGAATAACGCGGGGAACTCTGGGCGGGTTTTTATTCACAGAATTTCCCTCCCTGTGACTGAACAAAGTAAGAATGAAATTTGTGCTTTTCCTATTACACACTCGGAGACGGAGTGCAGTTCCATGGTACCTATAAAAAATCGACACGGCTTTGTGAATAAATGAATGAACCCTGCGAATGAATGACACACAGGTGCTCGGCTCAGGAGCTCGTGCTTTCCTCGTCATCACATCATGCACATCATGCGCACTTTACCTTCACCAGTGAAACATCTGTAAAAGGTGCATAGTCTCATTAAAGCTGCTGCATACTCTAAAATGTTCTTTATTTTATGATAAAACCCTTCATTACTGTGTGTGAGGTGTGTAGATGATGGTGGTTCCTCTTTAGGGTTGTCTGCATGCTAAAAAGGTTCTACTTGGTTACTTTTCTGACAAGGAAATATGGAAACTTTAAGGGTTCCCCAAGAACCTCCCTAAGGGTTTAAAGAAAAACAAATGCTGTTTAATTTTCACTAACCAGCTTCCTGATGGAACCTCCTCTGAGCGTGAGACACCCAGCTGTAAGGCTCGACACGGAAACTTTAAGGATTTCCTTAGAGGAACATTGGAAAGAACCATGAAAAGTTCTAGATTTAAGAGTGTAAAGCAGATTTTGATCCTGCGCATGCCTGCCTGGGTTCCTCAGCGCAGTCTTTATTTTAGTTAAATGTTCCTGACTTCCTTTTGGAACTCTGTCTGACGGGGAAACACCCTGGTGTAAAGTCTGGTGCAGAATCTTTACATGTTTCCTTAGAGGAAGAACTGAAAGAACTTTTATAGGTTCTTATATAACAGTGTAATAAAGAAAAGTAAATGCTGTGATTTTAATATTTTTGCAGGAATGCTTCCTTCAGAGGGACGACTGCAATAACCGGTAGAGGTTCTAGATTTAAGAGTATATCAGCAGGTTTCAGAATGTGTGTGCACGCAGGTAAACACCAGAACAGAGTTCTTTAGGTAATTAAGGGTTCTCAGCGTCCCTTTCTGACACTGAAACACGCTGTTGTCTGGTTCCACACAGAAACTTCAAGCCTCTTTAGAAAACGTTTAGAGTGACAAGCAAAAGAACTTTGACAGGTTTTAGATTTTTGGCCTTTTTCTGCATAAAGAGAAAGAAATTCTGTAGTTTACGCATTTGCAAAAGTAGTTCCTCAAACATTGTCGGCTCTCAGGTTCCTCATTGGTTCTCAGGAATTGATTTCAGCTTACTAATGAGGTTCTGCTTGGAATCTGGTGGGTGGTGAAAATGGCTTTTTTTACACTCATCCGTTTATATAAGCTAGTGTGGCGCTCTGTCTGACAGGGAAACACTGTCGAAGGGTTTTTCAACAAACTTTAAGGTTCTGCCCGGAGGGACAACTGCAGACGCTGTAGACTCGACCGTCTTTCCGAAAAGTGTAATAATAAAGAAAATAAATGCTGTAATTTTGTCCTGTTGGGTTCATCAAGGGATTCTTCTCAAACCTTTAAGGGTTCTGAGCTTCTGAAAGGGCCAGTGCATCCAACCGAAGAACCTTTAAGGTTCTACATTAAGCAGCTCAATGGCTGGAGTGAAGACGGAGTAAAAAGTCAGGAAGCAACGGGAATATGTGGAGCAGCGGCTGAGAACATGCGTAGAGCGTGAAGGTGAACATGTAGAGCGCGTGTGTGAATAATAAATATAAAATACAGCACATGCAGTTTAACTCTCGCGGGTTCCTGAGCTCTCAGGCAGGAGCTTCTTACAGGCTTTCTTCAGCTTTGAGGTTGTTTTTATGGTGCAAAAAGAATTTATGGTGAAAGTTTTGTTAATATAAGAATTAAGCAGTCAGTAGGACGATGCAGAAGCTGAGTGTGTCGAGTGAAGAGTGTTCGGTAATGATGGAAGGCCCCTCAGGCCAGGGTTTATGGGAGTGTTCTGTCACTTTGCTGGGACTCTCCCCGCAGAAAACACCAGCGCTGATCAGCTTCACTGGGGCTGACTGAATCTTACCAATTTTCCATTCACACATTCCCTGTGGTTTGGCCCATCTGCCATTTTATTTCCTCCACACACACACACACACACACACACACACACACACACAGAAGAGGTTTCTAAAAAGTTGCACAGATGCACTTCAAAGTATTCGCAGTTGCAGACAGAGACGATGCAGCTCGACACACTTTACAGCACTTATGTAAGTCGCTCTGGATAAAGGCTTGTGCAAACGCCGCAATGACGACTGAACAGTGGAGAAGCTGTGACCCTGTGCATGCCAGTTCACTAAGTGTTATGGGCTTTTTCGGTTCCTTAAAAGACTCTAGTTCTGGTCTGGAACCGTTTCTGATACAGAAGTAGAACGGTTCTGCATCGAAACTTCAAGGATTCCCCTTCGGGCACAGCGTACAGACCTGAACTTTATTCAGAACAGTGTACACTAAAAGATGTTTAAACGTTATTAAACAATTAAAGATGATTAAAAATGTTATTTTGATGAATACATTAATTAATAAATAAATAAAGCCTCCCCAAGGGTTCTCTGGATAGTTCTGAACGTACTAAACAACAAAGTACCCTGTTGTAAACTTTGATGCAGGTGGTTTTAATCCTGTGCACTCGTTTATCACTTCTTAAAAAAAACCTGTAGTTTGGGATCTTTCTGAAAAACCTCTGTTGAAGGGTTCTGCACGAGACGTTAAGGTTCCCCTTAGAGTCAGAACCGAAGACCCCTTATAGGTTCCAGACCTGATCTCTGTTTCTGTTTGTAATAATGCAGTGAAACAGTGCTGGAATTGGGTTATTGTGTGATGAAGGCACTCGTGCTGTTTCCTGCAGGAGTTTTTAACGCCTTGCTTCTGTCCAGCATGTATTCATTTTTTTCACACACAGCAGGTTTGGTACGAAGCGCACGGACGCCAGACTGCGCAGACAGAAAGGGCACAGCTCGGCACGTCTGCAGACCGATCGCAGAATGAAAAGCTAAACTGTGTCTGCTTTGTAAAACAAAGAGGGCTGAGGATTTGTTTGGGGGCGTCTGGTTTCACTAAACAGACGAACAAAAAAAATTCAGAGGGGAAACTCCGTCTGTGTCGTCTGAGTGCGTTGCGTGAGTACCTGAGTGGCGTGTCTGGAAACCTCTCAGTGTCTGTTTACATTCTGCAGGAGCTTCCTAGCAACCGTCTCCAAGATGCACTCACACAAGTCCTTCAGTTCACTCGGCGATACCGTGACACACCGTGGCGAGATGAGAGAACACACCCGCGTGTGTGTGTGTGTGTGTGTGTGTGTGTGACGTCACAGCCCATTGTTCCTGGCACATTAGCACACACATTCCTTGCATTTTTCTGAGGGTACACTGGGAGCGGCTCGCGGGGATGCCGTCTGACCCTTCACCTGATTTTGAAACGGTAACAGAGAACATTCTCCGAATATTTTGAAGAGGTGAGGAAGGTCATGCTGTAGCGTTCCTGCACTGACTGCAAAACCCAAACAACATTTCAAACAAAAGACTAACATTCGGAAAACTTTGATCGTGCTGTGACGTTCCTGGAAGCGTAACGTTCTAAAGGCATGCAGTAATAAAGGTTTGCTTCGGTGCACTGCTAACACAACACTGTGCTTAGAACAAAAAGAAAAACGTGTTATTATGGAAGCTTTAACTGAAAGCGCGGAATCCAGAAGTTTTGGCACATTGAACTTTCTTAGAACCAAAAGTTCTGCTCGCAAAAAGGTCGCTAGCCAGGCGTCTTCCTGCCATTACAGAAGATTGGCAGAGCGAGCAGGACCTCAGCTCACGGTCAGGAACTTTTTCAGAACACTTGAACAAAAGTTTATGCTGTGTTTATTTACTGCTGTGAAGCTCATCTCCAGCTGGTACCTCCTGCAGATGGAAGTTCTGAACACAATATTCCTGATATTTTATTTCCTTTGCTCGGTTCTGGTTCATAAGAGAACAGAATGAAAATATCTTCACAAAATATCTCCAGTTTCATGTTACAGTTGAAGATCTGTGTGTTACAATGTCGCCAGATTGTTGCAGCTTGTTCTTCGGAATAACGATAGCTACTTCGCGCAGAGGATTCTGGGAAGGCTGAGCCGGCCCCTTCACTGCTAGCGAAATGTTCTGCTAAATAACAATTCCTTACATATCAACAGTGCTGCTATATGTACCTTTAGTAAAGTATTCAACAGCTTCAGCTCAGGCTGTAAAGTTTATGTTGTAAAATCTCACACACCGACGATTTCTTTTCTTGGGAAAAACACTAACAGTAGGCTCCGTTTATTGTAATGTTCAAACTAACAAATGACTAAAAGCTGACTGATGGAGTCAAAGGTCCTCGAACTGTAACGTTTTAAAGTGTGCCGTAATACAGGTGTGCTTTACAGCGTTGTTACAACACCGCTAACCCGACATTCCCTTCCAGAATAATAGGAGTAAACGTTCTCCTAACTTCCACAGAACTCGACATGTTGAACCTTTTTACAACCAAAAGTTTCCTAAAAAGCACAGGATGTAATAAAAGTTTGTTTTATGATGTTAGCAGAGTGTTGCTAATGCTACATTCGCATTTAGGGGAGGAAAAATAATACAGCTGAAGCTATGACATGAAGGCGTGTACAGGTTAGCAGGAAATGCTCTCAGCACACTGCTAACACACCTAGGAGTGAAAGTCAAATGTCAAAAGAAGTAAATGTTTTATAATGTAATGTTAGAATATTATCACAACCTCTAACCTTTTATATCACTTAAAAATACTTCCTCTGCTGACGGAGACAACTTTACCAGGATGTTTAATAAGAGTTTGACAGGTTACCTGAATAACGTTCCTACAACGTTCTGTAAACCTAATGCAGTAATGCGGGTTTGTCGTGCAGCTATTCCCACTGGGCGTCTTGGTGTTAGCGTTCCTCAAAACATTGCAGCAACGTTGAAGTAATGTGTGTGTGTGTGTGTGTGTGTGTGTGTGTGTGTGTGTGTGTGTGTGTGTGTGTGTGTGTGTGTGTGTGT
>JAQMYM010000020.1:15971205-15983163 GCA_030014255.1 Parauchenoglanis ngamensis
GCCACCATGCTGCACCGCTACAGTAGCCCAGAATGGACGAATCTCTACAGAGTGCCTTCTACATTTCATGTTTTTTTTACAGTTTCAGCATGAATCAGGAAGGAAGCACTGGAAGGACGACAAAGAAAAATAAAGAAGGGAAATCAGTGTTTGGTTGGACAACATTAAGGACAACATTGGCCAGAACAAGTTATCTTCTGAGAGATTTTGTGAAAAAGTTAAAAATGTTCAGTTCAATCTAGGCCTATGGTCCACAAAGTTCTTTAGGGCCAATAAAGCTCATTGATCAGATCACACTGACTGTGTTGGCACATTTGTATAAACCCCCTTAACACGCGCCGTAAGGTGTCCTCTTTTTTGAAAACCAAAATATGGTCACCCTAGCTATGGCAGACAAATAAGCATGGCGTTATTTCACTCCAGTAAACAATAATGACGTGAAATGTGACAAAGAATCGATATTGTGATATTTGCCTTGTTACTTTGGCATCAGATCGGAAATTAAATCAGTTTGTTTGGCCCGTTTCCGCGGCGCCTCTGACAGAGCGGTGATTAACAGAGTGCTCCAGCAGGCGGCGCTGTGAACGCGAGATTGCGCGTTCAGTGAGGGCGCATGCGCACAGCCTTGCTCGCGCGAGTTGGGTTCAACCTTAACCTTTCACCGGGTTATTGTTGCGCGCGGGATGCAGGAGATCTGCGCAGGTAGCGGCGCGCTGGGAGGAAGCAGGCGGATCCTGTTCACAGGTCAAGAGCAGGCCTGCGGGTGGTTTATAGCCTTTAGATAAGATGAGACGTGTGTAACATGTTAAACAATAGACAAATAAGTTGCGTAATGTTGAAAAGTGCAGGAGTAGTGAAGCGATAGGGCAACAGTTCAGCAGGAGCCTCTGTAACTCCTGGGTTTCTCACCTGAACACTGAATCTGTGCAGCTGATCAGAAACACTTCCTCCAGATGGACGGTACGGTGTGCTGCTGCGTCACTGCGCTGCTGCTGCTCGCGCTGCTGCTGCTCGCGCTCCTGCTCGCCGCTCGCGCACTGGGCTTGCCCTACCAGCTGCTTCACAAGGTACAGTACCTGAGAATGAGTTAAAAACTAATAGTTTATTATTTACGCACAGTTTCACTTTCAATAATAAAGAGTATGCCTGCATAATGCACACTTAAAAAACTAAAGTAGTAGTAGTAGTAATAATAATAATAATAATAATAATAATAAGCGTTATTTATACAGTGCTTATTAACGCGCATTGTGGTCTCTGACCTGCAGAATAAGCATTACACCCGGCAGGGCAACTGATCAGACTTTGAAACTGATCCAAGGGTCACAGCAAAGTCAAAAGAAATCAGTTTCTGATCGATTGATTTTGTTTCATTCAGTACAGATAATTAATATCACACTATTTTATCACACATTAATAAAATAGGACCATGACACTGTACATGTAATAAGTTCCTGAGCACTAAAAAGTAATCATAAAGATCAGCTTATGCCCACAGTGGACGTCCTGCAACAGTCCTTCGTGTTTGGAGGGTTTTGAAGACTAGACGTTATTGATGCTGAATTATAGGCCACTTGTTTTAACAGTTTACACAGACTCCAAGTCTCAGTTTGTCAATTATGCAGTTGACACATGCAAAAACTACACAATGAAATTCTTCAACTGCTTGCAGCACTAGCATATAACAAAATATACAAATGTGCACATGCAAATGCAGAACATACACAGGCCACAACACTCACTATACAAATACAGACTGTGTACACACAAAATACACGAGTAGGGGTGGATATCCTGCATAGTGCATAAGATGGCTGTGCAATTACACTATCATTGGGGAAAGTTACTGTTTTAGAGTCTCTTTGTTAGCACTGGATGCAACAGGAGCGTCTGGACGTCCAGATGGACGCAGCTGAAAGAACAAGTGTTCTGCATGACGGCTATCCACGGTCTTTTTGGCTCTCGTCAGGCACCGTTTCAGTGTCCTGTAAATATTTTATATAATAGCATGCCTTAGCACCACCACAGCACTCCTGACTAAACTAAAAAACAAAACAGGCACATAGCTAAGTTTAAAATAAAAAAAAATATTTAAAAAAATACAGTAAAAGAACCAAGTAAAGAAAAAAATTTCAGGGCATCAATAATGGCTGACTAATTAAGTCCAAGTTGTTTATCTCTTATGCAGGCCTTAAACCAAATGACTTTTTAAGTGATTTAACAAATTTCCTGTGTTAATATAAAATCAGAAGCGTTTCACTAAAGTTGGGGTGTGCTCCAGTCATCTCGAGCGTATGATAAAAGGGGGTCAGGATAGCTATGTTAAGTCAGTCTTTTTCTCATCTTGACATTGTTGATAGTCTTGGCTCATGCAAATACTACATATCATTGCAAAATCATAGATAATTGCTTGAAAAGTCGTTTGGTGTAACGCCAGCATTAGCATTTTTTGTGCTGTAGTACTAACTCCCACAATTCTTCTCAGACGGACAGGAAGAGTCCTAGGCAAGGGGGCGAGAGTGTGGCAGAGGTCCTTCAGGCTCATGGCATCAAGTTTGTTTTCACGTTGGTTGGTGGACACATCTCTCCTATCCTGGTGGCATGTGAGAAAATGGGGATCCGTATTGTGGACACACGCCATGAAGCCACAGCTGTGTTTGCTGCTGATGCAGTAGCGAGACTCTCTGGTAATCTGTGTTCTTAATTACTGCCTTATGGACCACAGTTGAATCAAAAGTTAAGGAAAAAGGGGCTAGTTTCTGTAATTCCACTATAGGCAAAATAGAGCAATAAACAGTTTCATTTGCAGCTGTAAATTTGATGCTGTAACCATATCTGTTTGCAAAACTTTGGGGTTTCACAGTAACAGGGACGAATACTTATACAATCAAACTTGTATGCTTTTAATTGGTAAATAATTTTACTAGCTGTTTGTAAAATTTGTTGATTTTATGCTCCACTTCAATATTGTGGACTATTTTGTGTAGACTCATGACCCATAATCATCACTCAAGGGGGTGAATACTTACGCAAGTCACTGATTATATAGGGTAAAATCATAATATGGATTTTTTTTAATACCAAATTTCAGTCTTTTCATATGTTGTGTTGTTGATGTCTGTTCATTCAGTGTGCATCTTTCCGATAACTGCAGATAAATGAACACATTTAAGAGGTGGATTTTCATGTGATGTTTACTTCAACACATCAACATGATTATTCTTTCGTTCTGGCCCAATTGACATGTCTGCCTTCCACTTTCTGAATGCATGAGTGAAGTTTCAGTATGTCTATCAGATACTAAGCCTGTAAAACCACTACTGGTAAATTCTGGGGAATTGTTCCACCATGCAGGTACAGTAGGCGTTGCCGTAGTAACAGCCGGACCGGGCCTTACTAACACTGTTACTGCAGTGAAGAACGCTCAGATGGCCGAGTCACCGTTGCTTTTGATGGGTGGAGCTGCTGCCACTCTGCTACAGGTCAGACATTATGGAATTGTGGAAAGTCAGTCAACTGTGAAAAGCCTCATTATGTTAGCTTGAATGTGCCTGGACAAAGTAGAATCATTTGGGGGAAAAAACAAACAATACATGGATGAATGCATTAATATAATACTGTATGACAAACTTCTCTTTAATTCATACCCTGTTCACTCTCTCTCTGTGTGTCTGCCATAACCAAGAACACTAAACACGTGAACAGAAACCACATCACAGAAATTAAGCACTATATTGAACAGTGTGATAATGAATAAATCTCCTCGGAGAGTATTTGGCCAAAAGGCCAAGTTATACACCACGGAATGGTGCCTTGGGTAGCAGACCGACACATTGTCTGACAGGTGTTTCCTGTTGCCCAGGTGTACCGTCACCCAATAGGATTGTTTAAACAATTAATAGCTCTGAATGTCTACACTTTGTTTGAGCCCTGGGTATCGCCTTTGATGACTGCAGTGGTTTGTTTAAAAAAAAAAAAAGATAAACCAACATGAAGACCACAGAGCTGTCTATGGGAGAAATGTGAGCCATCTTGAAGCTGAGAAAATAGGGAAAATCTATCAGACATTGCACAAGCATTGGGCATAGCCAGTGCAACAGGTTGGAATGTCCTGAAAAGAAAGAAATGACTTCTGTACTGAGAACCAGACATGGAACAGGTCGGCCATGGAAAATAACAGAAATTGAGGACAAAATCGTTGTGAGAGCTGTGAAGGAAAATACAAAACAGCAGTCAGTGACCTCACCAATAACTTTCTCAGGGCAGGAGTGACGGTATCACAGTCCACCGTTTGAAGAAGACTTGGAGAGCAGAAATAGATGCAAACCACTCATCAGCAGCAAGAATCAGAAGGCCAGATTGGAATTTGCAAAGAAATACAGAGACGTGCTACAAACGTTCAGGAACCAACATTAACCTCCATATATGTGGTGCAAAGGCAAAGTCTGGAGAAAGAAAGGATCTGCTCATGATCTAAAAATTCATGCGTGGTGCATGGTGGAGGTGCTGTCATGACTGCATGTCGCATGGCTGCTACTGGAATGTTCATGAACTTCATCATGCAGGAAGACAGCAACCCAAAACACACTGCCAACACAACAAAGACTTCATCAGGGGAAAAAGTGGAAGGTTTTAGACTGGACAAGTCATTCAGCAGACCTTAACCCATCTGAGCAGCATTTCACCTCCTGAAGAGCGGACTGAAGGGAGAAACCCCCTAAACAAATAACTGAAATACGCTGTGCTGTAAGCCTGAAGAAGCATCACAGAAGAAGAATGCAGCAGTTTGGTGATGTGGGCGGGTCGCCAGCTTGATGCTGTTGTTGTAACCGAGGGATATGCACCCAAAGATAAAGTGTCGTTTACTATTTATGACGATCTGTTTCTATATTTTTGTTCCCCTAATAATTGAATGGTCTCCTCTGTCTAAGTTGTTTAACACATCTAGATGTAAATATTAGGAAGTGACAGTTGAAATACGGATCTGTTGCCTCAAATTCCTCTTTTGGTCCAAATGTCTTTGATGTATAACGAGAACAAAAGAATTGCCCCTGCTGTTCCAATACTTTTGGAGGGGACTGCTAGTCTGTGGGGTGTGTGTAGAGCAGTTCTTAGTGGTAAAATCTTCAGCCAATACTTTACATTTAAAAACATGTAGAGAAGATAAACACATTAACTTACTGAATAATGCAACAATCAGTGAATTCACTTAATCAGCTGAGGTATTTGAAGCAGAGATATTACAGCATGAATAGTGAATGGATTACAAACTATTATATTCATGAGCACAGATGAGACATGACTACCGTGTGTGTGTGTGTGTGTGTGTGTGTGTGTGTGTGTGTGTGTAGGGTCGAGGAGCTTTGCAGGATATTGATCAGATGTCCCTTTTCAAGCCACTCTGCAAGTTCTGTGCATCAGTTAGGCGTGTGAGGGAGATTGTGCCCACGGTGAGAAAGGCCCTGGCCATCGCCCAGTCTGGCACACCAGGTACACAGCAGCAGTATTAATATCTTTCAGAACAGGATACACCCTGAACAGATATTTGTTATGACTATTTGTGCTCTGATGCACGGTTATATTTGTTTTTCAGGTCCTGTATTTATCGAGTTCCCCATAGACACTCTTTACCCATATCATGTGGTAGAGAAAGAGTTTTCTCCCAAAAGCGCTCCTAAAGGAATCATCGGGAAAATAATTTCATGGTATGACAATGGTGGCTAACACACTGGACAGCAGTACTGATCACACCGTTTGGTGTAAAATGCTTGAGTGTTCATATTTCTGTACTGGGTTGCCAATTATTAATTCAGCTTCTAATGTGTTTTGGCTTGTTGTTTAAAGGGAACCTGAATGAATACCTGAGTGAATCATTTTTTCTCCTCCCAGGTACCTTCAAAATCATCTAACAAACCTATATGCTGGAGCATGGGAAGTAAGGGACCTCTCTCCTCTGCCTGTGCATATACCTAAAGCAACAGACGAGCAGGTGAGCTTCCAGATCTATAAATATTGAGGTGGTAAAGTTTGGATACAGTATTTCTCTCCTGATGTACCGTACACTCCTGGGCAAAAACATTGAGGCAAACACAATATTGCAAAACATGAAGCTTTTAATGGTCTCAACAAAAATCACTGGGCAGAAAATTAACAGGAAGTAAAAACGCATTTATTTCTCAAAATTATGAAAGGAATCATAATTGAACACTTACCTGATGGTGTAATTTAAAGACTACATGCACCAACTCAAGAACAATGCATGTTGTGTTTGCTAGAATCTCTAGAAATCTGTCTACATGCTCAGTGGTTTAGCATGGTTATAGTAGCTAGCTTTCACACATGCCCTCGGGACGAAGGCTCAGAAGTGTGAAATCCAACTAAACAGCTCCTCCTTCCACACTGCCATTGCACATTAAGCTCCTTTGCTTATCTCCTTCATCTACCTCGTACTGTAATTTTTGTAATAAACACATTTCTTATTTTGCAGTGCACCGTATTATCTACACCTGCACATTTAACTTTATTTTTTAACTTTTTTAACTATAACTTTTTATTTTTTAAATATTGCTTAACCTAACCTCGGCATTTGTGTGTGGATAGCAAAGAAAGAATGTCATTGCACAGAGAAATGTAATTTCTGCTGTACGTATGACAATAAACGTTTGAATCTTAATGAAATTACTTTTATGATGCCAAAGACACAAATCTGGCTTTCAAAAAAGAAATGAAAAAGGGAGAAACGTTTAACAATCCTACACCACATGCAGCTGTGCAGCTTACGGTGATATTCTAGCTGCATGTGATAGAACTGTGACAGCCATAACAAAAAGGAATTTGGTTATGAAGATAATAAATCATGTCCTGTAAAGGTTTGCTTGTGGTAACACAAATACAGTGGCAGCGGCCCAGTGTACAGTGGTGGCTATAGTGAAGTGAAGACTTCTCCACTGTTCAGCTGCCAAGCTGTGGTCCAGCAAAAGCTGCTCCTGTGTGGTCTTGCTGTTCTTAGAAGAAATGTTTTGTGTGTGTTTTCAGTTATGAAATGAAATTAATTGAGGTTATTGTTAGTTCTTCAGATTGAGAATTCTGTATGTTAAGCATTATATAAAAGGCATTGAAAGCGCCTGCATGCCATGATTGGCTGAATGATGTTTAAAGAGATACAGAAACTGCAGTGTTGAACTCGGTAACCTTTTACCTCAGTGTCAGACATCACATAACACACATTCACCTCCATGACCACTGACTTTTGTCTCCCCGCCAGGTGCAAAGTTGTATAGAGCTGGTAAGCAGGGCGAAGAAGCCAGTGATGGTGTTAGGAAGCCAGGCAACACTACCTCCAACACCGGTCACAGATATCAGGTAGATTTTAAACAGTGATTGTACAGCTGCAACTCCAACTAACACATGTTTACTATCTCGGTCTGTACAATGGGCCATTCTGCTCTTTGGGGATACTGAACAAACACCCACACTGGTTTGTTTTACATTTGCGCCAGTATATCTTGAGTCGTGTCTGTTTTGACCCTGTTCCAGAAAAGCTCTGGAGTCTTTAGGCATTCCGTGCTTCCTAGGTGGGATGTCCAGAGGGATGCTGGGTAAGGACAGCCCTCTGCATATCCGACAGAACAGACGAGATGCCCTGAAAGAGGCGGATTTGGTGCTGCTGGCAGGTAAGGAATAACGATATTTTTAATCATGCAATTGTTTAAGACATAAGGAGAGACATTCCTATGTTTTTGTAGTTTAAACCCATTTAAAGGAGATGTTTAGTTCAATATGGGATGCTTAATTTAATTTTACTTTTAACAGGCACGGTGTGTGACTTTAGACTGAGTTACGGCAGGGTGCTGAGCAGACGCAGTAAAATTATCGCAGTCAACCGAGACGAGACCCAGCTTCTGAAGAACTCTGACTTGTTCTGGAAGCCCACAGTGGCCATTCAGGGTGAGGCACTAAATTACAACACCACCACAAATGGCACTTGATCGCTTGAAGTGAACCCTGCCCAAGCATTCATCCCTGATAGGCGCCAAACACTTTATAGAAACTATAATTGGAAAAAAAAAGATTAGTCGGTCCTAGTATTTGTCAGACCACAGTCCACCAAATGGACATTATGATATAATATGAAATATCCTATATGTATAGGCCGTATTCGGAGTCGATGTCTTGTGTCCAAATGTTTACATTGACGGCATTTGGCAGACACCCTTATCCAGAGCGGCTTACATTAACACGTCATGTCAGTATCGATGAAGGGAAAGCTAGATTTCCCAACAGTTTCAGAGTTGGGTATCACATTTGCCAAGACATATCACCAAGACACAGTATGCCTGCAGTACACAGGTTTACATTATTTATTAGAATAAATGTACTTATCCTCATAAGCTCACACTCGGACAGTGTTGTCCGTGACGTGACTTCATAAATGGTGTTAAAAATAAAATTGTGGTGCCTCTTCTTCAGGTGACGTTGGTTCCTTCTTGCTGCAGCTGTCTAAGGGCTTGGTGGGACACAGCTGTCCTGAAGAATGGCTTCAGTGCCTGAAGGAGCAGGACAACACGAAAGAGAAGGCAAACAGGTTAGGTTGCTTGAGTGATGTAGTGTTAAAGCCCGTGATCCTATGTGTGGTGTTTTTACTTGTCAAAACTGTCAATCATTTTTTTTTTTTTTGATAATGTAATGATTTACTCTTTTAGAGACAAGGCGAATGAGAAGGTGGAGAGACATCTGAACCCTCTGAGTGTCCTGCACTGTGTGGATGAGCTGATGATGGACGACAGTATCATCGTAGCAGATGGAGGAGACTTTGTAGGCAGTGCTGCTTACATAATGAGACCACGAGGACCCCTCTGCTGGCTGGACCCAGGTCAGAACCATGGGCAAGGGTAACATAAAAAGGGCTGTTGTAGAGACAGCTGTAACCTACAGTCAGGTCCATAAATATTTAGACACATTGACAGAATTTTTATTATAATTTTATATGTCTGACACAGAGTTGAAATAAATAAGTAATGTGATCCCAGATGAAATCAGATGAAAGATCTGAATCTAATTTCGAGAGTGACGTTTGCATTAGGAGTCTGTTGCTCGTAACTCTCAATACTTAGTGTAAAGAGCTACCAGCAGACCACTAGCCTGACAAATCCAAACAACCCCATCAGAAACATTAGGTGTGGAAAAATCAACTATTTGGTGCACTCTTAAAAATATAGAATGCAGTGGGCTCACAAGCGGACCAGGAACACCAAAAGGCCCATGAGCCCTCAGGAAACAACTGTGATGGATGACAGAAGAATTGAATTCATTCCCTGTAAAAACCAACCTCTTCACAACAGTTAAGCAGATGATGACCACCCTCCCAGAGTGTCGAAGTAAACAATATAGGGAGTGCTGTAGTTGCTACGCCTGTACCCTCAAATTAAAGCTCTAATTAAAGTCTCTCAGATGTTATTTAATCTCGACTTCAATGTACTGTGGTAGACAGCCAAAATAATGGTACGTTTGTCAATGTGCAAATGTTTGCGTGTAGAGACTGTAGTGCTTCATGGAGTAGCGTTACCTGCTTTATGTGTTCTCATGGACCTTGGCTCTGTACAGGGGCTTTTGGGACTCTTGGTGTTGGAGGAGGCTTTGCCCTGGGAGCAAAGCT
Organism: Parauchenoglanis ngamensis; assembly: GCA_030014255.1. Lineage (NCBI taxonomy): Eukaryota > Metazoa > Chordata > Actinopteri > Siluriformes > Auchenoglanididae > Parauchenoglanis > Parauchenoglanis ngamensis. The sequence continues at coordinate 15,980,861 of JAQMYM010000020.1, forward strand.
CTGCCGTCCTGACTCAGAGGTAGGATATAAGCAAGAGAAAATTTACCTCAGTGTCAGGTCTGTTAATTAATTTTCCTCATTGACTTTCTCTGTGATGCATCTGTAATTGAAAGAAGGCTTCACTTTGACGACTGACAATATCTCATTCATAGGTATGGATCGTCTATGGTGATGGTTCCCTAGGTTACAGCGTGGCGGAATTCGACACGTTCACCAGGCACAAGGTATCGAATCATGTTCAACAGCCAAATAAAACGTCAGCGTTGCGTAATGAAAACAATTTCTAAATTCTTTCGTTCATTACTAAAGTTGATGACATTAATAAATGACACCAGCTTGAAATGTCTTTTATATAAATGGACACGTGACACCACTGATATAAAACCTTACATTACTCCCTAGCTAAAAACAGGTAATATTGAAAATAAATCCCCTTAGTAACATTAAATAAAATTAATTGACACCATTTTTACGTATACTTTTATTACACTGAGTCTCTTTTCTTCCTCTTTTGCCAGACTCCTGTAATTGCACTAGTGGGAAACGACGCTTGTTGGAGTCAGATCTCCAGGGAACAGGTGCCTCTTCTTGGCAGCAATGTAGCTTGTGGCCTTGCATTTACAGGTAAGGTTTCATGTTCCCTGTAATGTTACACCAACTACTGGGTACAGAGACATTAATGTGTCTCATTGCTCGAGTGACATCCATTGTTGTCCTCGGTGATGATTAACTGTAACCAGCCCACAAATGTAGTTTTGACAAATGACATCTACCAGCACAATGCCAGGGTGATTCCCCCCATCCTCCCTCATATGCCAGATTCCCTCATGAGCCTGAGATGATATTCTGTTTTTGCTTTTTTCACCCCCAGATTATCACATCGTTGCAGATGGCTATGGTGGGAAAGGTTACCTGATTGGCCGGGAAGAGGAGCCGCGTCTTGAAAGCATTGTCAAAGAAGCACAGAGGGAGTGTAAAGAGGGCAAAGCAGTGTTACTAAATGTACTCATAGGGAAAACCAACTTCAGAGACGGTTCTATTTCTGTGTAGCGAGCCGGTGTGCTGCCCTGACTGAAGCCCTCGACACCTTTCACTTGTTGGTGCTTTAGGGTTTATGTGCTACTATGCATTAAGCATTAAAGACATGAGCAGGTGGTTAAAAACAAATGGAGAGTGAAAATCTCCATGGCATTGCTCTTGGTCATTTCAAAATCATTATTGTTTTCAGCTAAGGAACTTTTCCGCTTTTATGTTTTATTTAAGATTTTTAGAATGATTTCTTGAAGATTTACTGTTTGTATTAACTAAAAAGGAAGAACTTTGGATTTTAAGTAATAACAAATTAGATAAAGTTGCCAGCATTTCAAGATTAAGGGACTTGATTTTTGTTTTATGATTTTGTCTGTAATAATTAATCTATTAGTTATGTTGAGTGACGAGAAAGAGATGCAATTGTAGTATAAATGTTTGACAAAAAGTAGGTCTGAATTATTTGTTGAAATATTTTTCTCTGCAGGTGTAAAGCAGAATAATGCACAGCTCACCAAGCTGAAGTTAATGTTCAATTTCACATTAGTGTAACATCCTAATTAAGTTTGAGTAGTTGATTCATGAGGTTTTTAATTAATTCATTTGATAGACCCAAATATTTAATGCAACCTGAACATCTTTTACAGCAACACATTTGGCCAACTGACAAAACTGACATTGCAGTTACACTTAAATTTCCTGGTGAGTAAGTAAAAGCCTCTCCCAAACATTTACTGTTCTAGCAATCAGTAATGACGTGTCTACTCTATTTTCTGCAAAGGAGAAATAAAGTTTGCAACCATGAAACATTGTTTGTGTATTCATGTGCGAAGTTTTGGTTAGAAAACACTTTTACTAGTATAAATAGTTACAATTAGTCAGTTGAACAGTTAAGGCCCCAGGTTACTGATACAGCCCTGCCAAGCTGCCACTACTGGGCCTTTGAGCAAGGTGCTTAACAGGGGCAGTGTATCATGGCTGGCCCTGTACTCTGACCACAACTTCCTAAAAAGCTGGGATATGTAAAAGGTTTCATTATAGTTAAACTGCTATAAAAAGGGTTTGGGTCAGCAAACGGTGAGGGTTGGCAGTAGCAGTGTCTAATCAATGGTGCAGAATTAATATAATTTTTTACTGCTAAAAGCCCAAAGGGTAACTAAAATAGAAAGAGAACAAGAAGATGCAGTGTCCAGGTGCTGTATGAGTGTGTGTGTGTGTGTGTGTGTGTGTGTGTGTGTGTGTGTGTGTGTGTGTGTGTGTGTGTGTGTGTGTGT
>JAQMYM010000020.1:15983263-15994991 GCA_030014255.1 Parauchenoglanis ngamensis
GTTTTGTTGATAATATTTTCGGCAGATCCGCCGTGAATGGCCTCCGCGTGCAGCGTTTAAACACCAAAAATTAAAAAAAAAGAAAAACCACGTTCTCCAAAGAGAAAGAAGAAAAAGAAAACGTAGCAGAAGGGAAAAAGTAAAAAACACTACAAGAAATAAAATAATAGCGCAGAAGTACTAATGAAAGAAAGGACAAAACACGTATAACAAACGCTAACAGCAGCAAACTCCCGGCAAACGATTCGAAAACAGGAAATGACATATAATGAACATATGATGACATATAATGATCAGTGTCAGTCAGCTACCACTGTTTCTTCAAAAATGCTTAGCATATGATTTTTTTGTGTATTCTGTGTCCGAATTGTCGTGGTACAGCATCCAGCAGTAGTCGGCCATCATGCTCTCATTCCAGAAACCATGGTAGAGATGTTCCATTACCTGAATGTCCTGATGAAAATGCTCTCCCTGCTCATCACTCACTCAGTAACACCCTTGGCAAGCAAATGCTTCTGCTTAAGCCTCGAAGCAAGAAGTTCTGCTTTGTCTTTCAACAGATTTAGATTACGAACGAGATCGTTCAGCTCTGCTTGTGTAAAAGTCTCTGGTTCTGAATCTTCATTGGCCACGTAATCAGGATCTGATGAATCTTGATTGTAACCAGATGCACATTGACCGTGTTCCTCGTCACCTTCTACCGAAGCAAGTCCATCATGTGACGGTACAGGAACAGGCAATGAGTCATCATGAGGAGCAGGTCTTATTGCAGAATCCAGGCTGGGATATACAATTTTGTGCTTATTTTTGGCTGAGAATCCTGTTGTAGTCACACGGCAAAAATAGCAATCGTTGAGATGATCTCGCGGTTCCCTCCACACCATCGGGATTGCAAATGGCATTGCTGCCTTTCGCAGATTTAGCCAATCACGCAGTCCATTGGAACAACTGTTGTAGATGACATGTGGAGCCCAAGATTTATCCTGGTCACACAGTGGACAGCCAAAGTACAATTTGTATATCTTCTTAAGGTCTGTTTTAATTGGACGACGTTGTACTTTCGTCGTGAATGAACCACACACATAACAGAAACTGTCTGGATGATTAATACAATTTCTAGGAATGGTAACAACTGGAATCAATCACAATTAATGCCGTCTGTAACATAAAACACAAGGAACTGTCGTTAAATCTGGTAATACCTAAGATTTACACTTACATTTACTTACCTAATCGGCTAATTATACCAACTATCATGCAATATATAACTAGCTTCATCACAAAAACTGTATGTGTTAGGGAAAAACTAAACACAGATTTGAAATCAGCCTGAAAAACACTACAAAACCCACATAAACTTATCTCTGAGGATTTTGACCTGTTGACCTGTGTAATTATTCTTTCATGTTACCTTCATACAGTATAAATAACTATATCTACAAACTACAGTATTACAAAGTCATTGCATATGTATTACACAGTATAAACAAAGTCCATGCTAATGATCTTCCAGCAGCAAAGCATAGTGTGGGTGTGTGGGTGTGTGTGTGTGTCTATGTGGTCATCAGTGTAAATGTGGGAGTCAGAGTTTCAAGCACCTGCCTCCATCATTGGAATGTAACCTTTACCATTCACTCTTAGACTGCCTCTAAGAGGAGACTGATGAGTTTACTGATGGGTTTATGCAGAACCCAATTACTTGTTCCTTTCTTATGGCAGAGTTTGCATGAAGTATCCAATGCTTTTGTCTTGAGAATTTCCACTAATTCATGTACGGGATTTCATTTGGTGGAGTTCAGGTGTGAACCAGGGAGCTGTGTATGTGAATGAAACAAATTTGGTTTTAATAGGAGACAACTGATCGAGACAGAAGAAGAGCTTTCTATTATAATAATTGACCAGATCAGAGGGATGGGCGGCAGACATCTTACTGGCAAGAGAAGCTAACAGAACTGAGGGAGAGATAGATTTGAGATTTCTGAAGAGTAGTTTACATTTATATTTAAGGATGGGGACAGGGATATTAATCTCCATAGTTAGGTGGTCAGAAATATTGAGGCTGAGGTTGGAGACTTGATGGGGGGGACAGTAAATAATGGCAGTGGCCAGAGGAGTAGGACCACAGAGTTTGAAGGCAAGGTGTTCAAAGGAATTGTTAGCAGGAATGGATATGGTAGTGATTTTAATGTCCTCTCTGTATACAGCAGCAACACCACCTCCCCCTCAAGGTTTATCAATGCACATGAATACTGTAGGTGTGAGAAATAATGAGAAATAATACAGGGGTTTATGCCAGGTTTCTGTAAAACAGAGGAAATCTAGATTATTGTCAGTTAAAATTCATTGAAAATAAACCTTTTTTGTTTTCAGGTGGCGTTGCTTTATAGTTGGTTGTAAGGGCTGAGAGAAGGGGTGAAGATTGGCCAAATTCACATATTGTTTGTTGTGGTGATATACTACAGAATTATGTGTTCGACAAGACCATAAGGATGGAATGGAGTTTGGGGACATGACATTATATGTGAACATATGATAAGAGCCTCTTTGAGCTGCACACAGCAGACGCAGGTCTAGCAGAAGGCAGGCCCGGTAATCAGCATACAGTAGGGGCAGAGCTAGGAGCAGGCAGGCCGGCGAGAGGTACACAACAGCAGCTAAACATAGCACAACATGAGCATACCATGATGGCCTTTTTCTGTTCATAGATAATGGTTAGGCTTTGAACCTTGCATTGGCAGGCATCCAAACTTTAGGGAAGGTTAGCATTGGAGCTGACATACTGAGTGAGGAAATTTGACTAGGTTGACAAGTCGACTTCTCTCCAATATGTGTAAAAATTACATAATATGTAAAAATGCATTTTTCAGTTCACTCACTTTTGAACTGGTGGTTCTCAGTGTGAACTTCCTGAAATGACACGAGGAAGAAACTCTTGCTTGCAAAGCAATATCAAGGAATTTTAATTCAGTATTTATGATTTAAAGCAGATTTATAATAAATTATTTGCAACCCAGGATTCCAAAAGTGCTATTAGTTGTAAGGACCTTTGCCTGTCAATTCTGGTAAGAAAATGCTTATACTTTCAAGCACTTATAATTATTTTTAATTATGTTTAAAATTTATAATTATTAATTATCTTTATAATTATTAAATAAAGTACAGACATAAAAAACAGTATAATCTCTGCTTAGAATATATTTGTGCCAATTCTAAATGATTGTATTTTAAATGGTTTTATTTTGTCTGAATTTATTTTATAAAATTTTTATCTTTAACTGATTTTATTTCATTTTATTTTATTTATTGTATTTTAAATGATTTTATATTTGAAAACTATTTTTCTTCTTCCATAATTGATTGACTGATTGATTGATTGATTGATTATAATTTGCATACTCATTCACACCTAGGGGCAACTTACAGTTGCGACTTCAGCATGTCTTTAGCATACTTTCCACTAGATATTGGAGTTAGATCGTAGATGGAGTATGCTGAGAAAATGTATTTAGTCCCCCAACGTCAGCTGGATAAGTTAAAGAATGACGCCACACCCATACCTCTAAGACAAACTGTTGAAAATGACTTGGATGCGTCTATAAAAAATGTTTTGAGCAGAAGTGATTTAAACCATCATGAAAAAGTCAAACTGTATACATCATTGTTACAGAGGCATTTGTCACTGGTCAAGCAGGGAGAACTTGAGACCAATACTTTAACACTGAGTCTACCGCAAACATCCAAAAAGATGTTTAGCTCACGGGATATAACGTCGTGGAGTGAAACAGGGGAATTTGTTTTTAAAGGCGTAGTCATCCCCGGAACGCACATATTTGATTTGGTAAAAAGTGCCACAGCGCCACAGATGGTGAACACTCGTAGGAGGCCAAGGGGTGGCGAGAATTTCTGAGTGCTATAGCCGAGCTAAATATACCACTTTCTACAGTTCCAAACAGACGTGTTAAAGAGGAAATCGATTCTTTTAAAAATACAGATACGCAGGGGTATGCAACCCCGGTCAAGGGTTCAGCACACCCCATATTTTCACCACCTATTTTGGATACTACGGCATGGCTGGGGTTTTAAATACAAGCTGATGTAAATACGTATTTGTTGCAATATATGTAATTTGATTTGTCTTTGTAGCGTCTTGTTTTCCAAAACGTCAATAAACACATGCAATGTATGTAATTTGATTTGTCTTGTTTATTTATTATTGTAGTACATCAATACATCTTTATAAACATTTCCCCCCTTTGTACATGTTGTATACAGTTAAATATATTAGAAATACAAATACACAGTTGTAATTTTTGGACAAATAATGTAACCATGTTATCATTTTTAATCAAATCATCAGATTATTTACAAATCACATCTTCATAGTCTAAACCTCTCGACATATGATACAGGAAAAAAACACAGTGTTCACCGCATGTAACCAACGTAAAACCTTGCACTTGTTTGGATGAAAGTTGTAGGTTTGTACACTTGGTCGTTACAAATTTGTAAATGGATGGAGGAAACACCTTGTTGTTTGGCTTGTTACCAAAACTGTCAAAAAAACATCCGACACGATTGTTATGTACACAGCCAACCAGTGTTCGCCTGGTAGGTCTGAACTATGAATATTGATTATCACGGATGATGGTAATTTCTGCACAGGGGTTTAAGGTAATTGATCACACGCTAGCACACCAAGAAAATGAATGTTTGTGGAAATTTTATCCGTAATCGCAGACAGCTGAACGGTGTTCATGGTCTCAGTAGTAATCTAACAGAATCTGTCTACAGTTGGACACCTCAATTATACTGTCAAATATTGCATAAACTACCAAATTAATGGTGTTTGGTAGCGGTTATCTGAAACGAGTTTCCAGCCTAATGTTTCCTGACTTGATCAATGACTAATGCTGGCTACACTCCTCGTCCGGTGTGAGGTTAAAGTCGTAGAGCGTGTAGCCGTTTAAAAATTCTTCTTTTTTTTTTGTCAATTGTCAATAGCCAACGCCCTATTTTTTAAATGTCTTCGAGAGGCTAGAGCTAGTTGGTAAAACTCACGCACAGCCGACCCCTCTAGATATTGCGGTTGTAAGGGCTTAGCCGGAAATTGTTGCCCGTCCACATAGACGGCCAGGAATTCCAAGTCGTAATGCTTGAATGCGAAGGGGTTCTTAGTATATGCACCCGTAAACGCATCGTTATCCACCATGCCTATCACAATAGATTTGGGTAGTGTCCCTAGAAACAAATTTTCTTGATTGGAAACACGAGTGCCTGTGGGTATTGAAAAAGTTTTCAGACATACCCTATCAATGGGATATTTAGCAGTGGGCGTTAGTAATGCCTGGGCATGGCCTAGTCTTACAGCCAGGGATACCGAAACTTTTTTAACGAATAAGGAGGCCGCAACAATGTTAAACTTATATGCTATATTGTCACTACGCATTAGACAAAATTCATCCTTTGCCCAGGTCATACTGATTTTAATAGTGACGCCATTCAACATCAGTTTTTCCTGAAAAATTATGTCGCTGTGGATCAGGGATAGTAATTCCACTATTTTGCTATCGTTTGAAAATGCCGCCCATTTTGTCAACCCGCGATTATCACCAGCTGGGTCAGTCACGTCCATATGCCCCGCTGTGTCCTTGTAAAACAAGCCGGAAAATAAACTCAACAATAAACTACTACTGCAGCAAAATGCCACTTACACATTAATGCAGCAATATTAAGCCATTATACAAAATAGTAAAACTCTCTCAGGGACCATGGTGGCGCAGTGGTTAGCACAGTCGTCTCACAGGAAGAATGTTCGGGGTTTGAAGCTGCCAGTGCACCCTCCCTATGCAGAGTCTGCACATTCTCCCCATGACGGCGTGCGTCTCCTCCCACAGGCCAAAGACAAGCAGATTAGGTAAACTAAACTGACCTACCCTAAATTGCCCATAGGTGTGAACGTGAGAATGAATGGTTGTTCGTCTCGGTGTTAGCCTTGTCCTAGATTAGCGACCTGCCCAGGGTGTACACCACCTCTCACCAGTCAGGTAGGATTGGCTCCAGCGTTCCTGCGACCATGATGGATAAGCGGTGTAGCAAATGGATGGATGTCACAGACCATTTTTCACGATTGTATTCATAAAATTATTGTATTATATTGACCTGCACAATCTGAACAATACCAATTTAACAGTATTTCCACAGCAGACCTTTGCTTTACCTGTAGCAGTGTAACTGTAGTCTGTACTTTGTCATCGCTGTGGAACAAGCACCATCACTTAGGAAACATTGGCAATGCTAACGAACGTTTATATAAATTCTAAATGAATAGCATCATGCAGCAATATTGACATTATTTAAATCCAAATACCTGTCCAGCACAGCACTCTGAAAACATTTGACCTCATCAGTGATTTTCATCTGGCAAAAGCCACATGGTGTTTATTCTTGTTTTCTGCCGTTGCCCATCTTGCTCGCCGTCATCATTTTACTTTATGCTTTTGTTTTTTGGAGAGGATTCATGCTTCCTTGTGTTAAATAAGATGTTTGGGTTCTCAAACATGTTATCCAGCAAACAACTTCCTTTCTGCCACCTGTAAAAGCACAAAACGCAGAAGGCACTCTCTACAAGATTGTACATTCTGGACTAATGTAGCAACATGGCGACACAAAATGATGGCCTCCATTAGATGTGGACGCCAATAAATAACCTCAAAATCCCACATACTGCACCTTTAAGTAAAGGATCTGAATACCATTCCAGGTAAAATTTGAAAGTCATGATTAATATGGGAGTTCGGCAGAAAGATGACCGAGGAACCCAGATGTCGTCCTACTGCCTGTGCGTAATGTGTTTCAGGATATAGACCAGCTCACCAGAATGGGGAAACTGGCATTCCAGTATGATAAATGGAGACCGCTCTACCCTCACCTGAGCCAGCTTGGGGCCATGGCCCTCACAGTGCCCATCTCGAGTGTAACTCGTTAGAGAGACTTCTCAACCGCGAAAAGGGTAAGACATTTAATAGTAATATCTGAAATCAGAGATTGTTTGATCATCAGTCTCCCAAAGACAAACCTGTAAAACTGCATGGGAGCCATTTGGCATCATGGGTGCTACTGAGCATCAAAAGGACATCTCTGGGTGAAGTTCATTATGACAGAGCCTTAGAGCTCCTCTTTTCATAAAAGAAAACAAAACAAAAAAAAAAGCAAGGCTGCAAACTTTACCACTGAGACTAATATATAGTCTCATCTATATATAGTGGGTCAAACATGCATTATGTATGAATAAATAAATAAGTAAAAACATTCATTCAGAAAGGACTTCATCAGGGGAAAAGTGGAAGGTTTTAGACTGGCCAATTTGATTACCTGACCTCAGCCCAACTGAGCAGCATTTCACCTTCTGAAGAGGAGGCTGAAGGGAGAACCCCCCAAAACAAACAACTGAGAGCATCTATACTACAATATATATACTATAGGCCAAGAAAATCTGGTAACATTGCACACTATTTATTGGGAATACTTTTTTCCCCCAAAAGGTATGAAGCAAATTTAATTCAGTCATTAGGCCTCTGCTGATTGCACATGGCTAGACCCTTGAGTGAGGCCTGACTAGTTCTCTAATTTTAGACCATTTAGTTTCATAAAGACTTTCTGAAGTTGCTCAGACAACCTTTATAGAATAAACTCATGCAAATTAAATCAATTAAATCAATCACTTTTATTGTTTTCTTTATAATCAGCAAAAAAATAGCTTTATTCTGCTTTAAAAAGTTTAAATAAATAAAAAACTGGCTTTTGCACCTTAAAATGGTACATTTACAAACCTGTATTCCCAAACATGGAGAAATGTCAAATAGGACTACCTTACTTTAATTGCAGATTATGAATAATTTAAATGTAAAACACATTTAAACAAACTAAATCAGTAAAAACAAACTACGACCAGACATTTAAGCACAGATGAACATTCAGCTTGTGGTTTATTATATTAAATATGTAATATTATTGTGTAACTACACAGGTACACAAAAGAATGCATCTCATCTTCTGCAGTGCATTTACAGTGGAGTTAATGTTTAACAGAATGCTCCGGAAAGCAGTGCTATAGTCATAACTTATCACTTATCAGCATCAGTACATGGCTCAGAGCTTCAGCAGGGGTTACTCAAGGTGTTTATATATAGGTGTCATATTTCCAACTCCTTGTCCAGGTCCTGATATCGCTAGACCTTTTACACCATTAAATTAATGGCCTTTAACATTCTAGATAAACCTTTAGTAAGGTATAATACTAACAGTATTATCTATTAATGCTACCTGCTGGCAGTAACATTTTTTAAACGATTAAAACTTGGTAGAAAAAACTAAGAAAGCTTCGCTATGTTAGCATCAGTATGTTGGTGAACATAAGCATTGAAACATCATTTCTGTGCATTGTTCTGTAAGGTCAGGTAGCAGCCTAAGAGGATCTACACTCTTTGGAGATTGTTCCTTCTCGCATACAGACAGCTTTGTGGGTGAAAATGGAAAACGGTTACATGAAAATGGCAAGATGAAATTTCTGGGAGCAACATCTGCTTTAAATCAACTTCACTGGAGTTAGCACTGGTGAAACATCCAAATATTTAGAGGGATAAATATATATTATAAATATATAAAGGGAAATTTTAGCGAATTGATTTTAGTGAATTATCACCACCAATAATGCTGAACTAGTGGCAATTTGTAGAAATGTAACTCCCGTATGCATAAGCTCCTGTCCACAAACTCGGCCAATATTTCAATATTAGTTCAGTTTCAGATGGGATGGTACAAATTCAAAATATCAACATTTAAATGCAGATTTTGTTTGCATTTAAATTCAAATTGCAAATGGATTAATCCTAACTTCACATGTCTGTCCCGTGTGAATGACCTGGTGTGCTTTCAGAGTACTCTGTCGAGTAAAACTCTTCCCACACTGTGAGCAGTGATGAGGCTTCTCTCCTGTGTGAATGACCTGGTGTGTCTGGAGGTCACTTTGTTGAATAAAACTCTTGCCACAATCTGAACAGTGATACGGCTTCTCTCCTGTGTGGACTCGTTGGTGTCGCTGGAGATTACTATGTTGGGCAAAACTCTTCCCACACTGTGAGCAGTGATAGGGCTTTTCTCCTGTGTGAACACGCAGGTGTATTTGGAGATCACTCTGTCGAACAAAACTCTTCCCACACTGTGAGCAGTGAAATGGCTTCTCTCCTGTGTGAACACGTTGGTGTCGCTGGAGGTTACTGGGATGGGCAAAACTCTTCCCACACTGTGAGCAGTGATACGGCCTCTCTCCTGTGTGAATGCGCTGGTGTGTCTGGAGATCACTCTGTCGAACAAAATTATTCCCACACTGTGAGCAGTGATACGGCCTCTCTCCTGTGTGAATGCGCTGGTGTGTCTGGAGGTGACTATGTTGCTTAAAACTCTTCCCACACTGTGAGCAGTGATACGGCTTTTCTCCATTATGAATGCGCTGATGCTGTTGGAGACTACTGTGTTGGGTGAAACTCTTCCCACACTCTGAGCAGTGATGTGGCCTCTCTCCTGTGTGACTGCGCAGGTGAATTTGGAGATCACTCGGTCGAACAAAACTCTTCCCACACTGTGAGCAGTGATACGGCTTTTCTCCATTATGAATGCGCGGATATCTTTGGAGAGTTCTGTGTTGGGTGAAACTCTTCCCACACTTGGAGCTATGATGCAGCCTCTCTCCAGTGTGAATGTGAAGGTGTCTTCTGAGATTTTTCTGTTCAGTAAAACCCTTCCCACACTGCAAGCACTGATGGACATCTTTCTGCATTTGAGTACCAGAGATTGTTTGCTGAATACCGGAGCCTCTTTCTGGCATAAGATTCTGATACACTTTCTCTCCTGATTTGATCAGTCTCTCACACTCCTCAGAGTGGCACCTTTTAATGTGTTTGCAGAGGTAAATTTGAGATGTATAGGAAAGTGAACACCAGGAGCAGGAGAGGACCTGGAACTGGGCATCATCTTTTTCTGAAGAAGAAAATAAAATGTATTACAGACTCATTGTGTAATGGAGGAGAATGGAGTCTTTACGCATTCTGAGTCACAAGATCAAAAAGGCAACACAAATGAAAAGCAGGCTCCTAGGACTGTGACGGATCCCCTAGCAGAACAGATTTCCCTTCCCCCAGAGCCCTGTGAGTGCTAATTCAGTAATGATGGCTTATGGCCCCTTCACACCTGGCATTAACATGTGTCCTAAATAAGTGGATCATAAGTAGACAGCTCTAAGTACAGGTGTGAACGAGGTCAACAAGGAAGACGCATTGTGATCCATTCACTGAAACTGCATTCTGAGATGGTCTGGGACACATATGGCCACATCAGATTTGAAATGTGAACGTGAAGGTCGATGCGTCCCAGACAACAACAAAAGTCCGCCTAATTGACTACATCACCGGCCTTGCCAAAGAATAAATCACACTTAACAGTAGCGTTTACCGCGGTTAGCCTTAGGGATAAAGGCAGTGCATTGACAGCAGTGGTGGCAGCAGCTGCTTTTCATAGCTTCATTTGTCATCACATTTCTCATTCATTTAAGAAGTTTCTTTAGCAGACAAAGCAAATGAAAACTTTAAAACAGTCCATACAGGTACATGAAATTATATTCAATCTCATTTCCGCTTAAAAATAAATGAAGCATTAAACTGATATCAGAAATGTGCATAACAGCCTTCCTCCAAATAATGAATGAAATCCCATCAGAAGTGGTCAGGGGACACAAATGCAAAATTTCCGGTGCGAACAGTGCTGCAACCACACTGACCACTTGCGATCAGATCACTCAAGACAGATGTGAACAGGGTCTATACACCAATCACCCTTAACATTAAAATCACCTGCCTAATATTGTCTAGGTCCCCCTGCTGGCAAAACAGTTCTGACCTGTCAGACCTCCAAGACCTCTGAAGGTGTGCTGTGGTATCTGGCACCAAGATGTTAGCAGTGGATCCTTTAAGTCCAAAAAGCTGCTTAGTGAGGCTTCCCTGGATCAGAGTTTTTTGTCCAGCACATCCCACAGATGCACAATCTGATTGAAATCTGGGGAATTTGGAGACCAAGCCAATACCTTGAACTCTTTGCCATGTTCCTCAAAACATTCCTGAACAATTTTTGCAGTGTAGCAGAGTGCATTATTCTGCTACATTCACATGAATGCCAGGACACAAGACATCCCAACAGAACATTGCCCAGAGTATCACACTACCTCCACTGGCTTCCCTTCTTCCCATAGTGCATCCTGGTGCTGCTCTTCCCCAGGTAAGTAACACAGGCACCTGGCTGTCCACATGATGTAAAAGAAAACGTGATTCATCAGACCAGGCCACCTTTTTCCATTACTCCACAGTCCAGTTCTGATGTTTACATGCCTATAGTAAGTGCTTTCAGCTGTGGACAGAAGTCAATGAGGGCACCCTGACCATTGTGCAGCTACATATGGGAGTAGTTCCCAATTCTAGTGGTACTTAAGCAGCTTTCAGGAGGTATGTGGAAAGATTGGAAATCACAATTTGGAAATAAATTGTGAAGAAAATATTCCAAATCGTTTCTTAAGCCCATTACTTAAACGATACATGAACAGTGCAGTGGTAGCTCAGTGGTTAAGACGTTGGACTAGTGATCGGAAGGTCGTGAGTTCAAATCCCAGCACTGCCAAGCTATC
>JAQMYM010000020.1:15995091-16014888 GCA_030014255.1 Parauchenoglanis ngamensis
CTGGGATTGGCTCCAGCTTCCCCGCGACCCAGACGGATAAAGCGCTATAGATAATGGATGGATGGATGGATGATTTTTTATCATCGAAGCTCCGGAAAATATTAAACATGTCTCGGCTGATTGACTACGTTTTAGATCAGAGATTGCCAGACCTTTCAGACCATGTACAACGATGTAGCCAACCAGATTTCCCAAGTACCACAGAAGTACCACTTCCACTGCAGATAGCATCAGTGTAATAATGAAACAGCCACCTCAGCTACGTGAGGTCCCCTGACTACTGCTACGTACTATAATAACACACAGACCATTTCAGTGAGCCAGATGAACCTGTTTGGACTGGCATTGTGTTGTAAAGTCAGGCAGTATAAGCTGCAGATCTGGGCATTTTATTACGGACCTGAGTGCAAACATCAAATTCTGCGTCAAACTTGGGAAACTGGGAACGGAGACCCTTGGAATGCTTCAGCAAGCGTACAGCAATGAAGCAACGAGTCAGGTGAGGTGAACTGAGTGGCATGTTGTGTCAAAAGGGGCAGAAGGTGGTTCTCTGGTGACCTCCTGCTTTTGATGTGCGAATGCCACTCAGTACACCTCACACGGCTCACTGCCTCATCACTGCTGAAGCAGTTCAAGGGTCTCCGTTGCCTACTGCAAATGTGCAGATGTAGGTTGTCACAAAAACACATGCATGACAGGTCCCAGCGTTGACAGAGTGATGTCACGATGAGTTACAGCTCAGTCCTGCTGCATGTGCATGACCACGCCGCCCTCCGCCCTCCGTTTCTAAGCAACAGGAACAGTCTCCGAACTTTTTAATTGAACCTTGTAATGTAAAAAATGAAATCAAATGAAAATATTATTTTAAATTAAGGCATTGTCCAGTTGGAGGTAAAATATCTAAATATAAAAAATATCGCAACTGCAGGTGAGTTTAATTCGTAGGTCTCATTATGAAGATTACAATTACACTAACACTACAACTTTAACTAAACAAATAAGATGAAAAAACAATATGACAAAACAAAATTATTAACCTTATTTCTCCACATTGGCAGATTTATATTACTTATATCAAGCACGAACTTCTAGAAAGAATTTAGTTAGTATTTTAAGTTAAATCTTTACATTAGTAAAATGTCTAAAAATATTATTAATACTTGCTATAATGCTAGAACAAAATCTCATAATGAGGAAAATTGGGTACATTTAGGAATAGTTAGGATATGTTTTACTTGAAGATATTGTATATATAAAGTATGTGATTAAAACATTCCATAAATGTTACATTAATGTACAGAAAATATCCAGAACATCAGGAGAACAATGTCCGTGAAGCGCAGATGGTGAATGAATGAGGAGGAAAAAAGTGTAGTTTGGCTAAAAGGAGAAGGAAGAGATATTTCGATGATACACTGTTTTATATCTGAACACAACTCAGACCTTATATTTATAAGCAAATAATATTAATATTAATAATGGATTAGCTTCAGTAATTAATTGCTTTTAGCTAAACAAATGAATAAACCATGTATGAGCAGGTTATGTAGTTCAATAATCAATGACTGTTGACTAACAATTATTTAAAAATCGTTTCTTTTAGGTTTATTAAGTATTTTAACATGTTCATTATTGTCAGTAATTTTTGCATCATTATTTAATAATCTGTCGGTAAGCAAATAATGTATAGTCTACAAATGAATGATTGTTATAAAAGACAGATTGTTAATTAACTTCAGTTGAAAGTTCATGGTTTAACAGTATCAGTAAACATTTTTCCAAATAATTATTAGTTTTATTTAATGTATTTAGTTGTTTTTATGGCGCTGGGTTAAGGTGGAGAGTTCACTGGAAAGTCCTCTCATTGTTCTCAGGTTTTGGAACATTTTCTTACACCGTGTGTCTCAGAACACAAACATGACTTCATTTAGGCTTGTGAGGTTTCCTGCCATGTCTGCGTTGTATTGCAGGAAGCAGATGATGTGCTCTCATTGTGACGGAGATGACAATAAGGCCAAGGCGATG
The DNA here is from genome assembly GCA_030014255.1 of Parauchenoglanis ngamensis. Taxonomy (NCBI): domain Eukaryota; kingdom Metazoa; phylum Chordata; class Actinopteri; order Siluriformes; family Auchenoglanididae; genus Parauchenoglanis; species Parauchenoglanis ngamensis. The sequence goes on from JAQMYM010000020.1 coordinate 15,997,117, forward strand.
CTCGCTTACTGATGTGTTTATCTGGTGAGGAAGAGAGGTGAAGGAGGACAAAAAGGAGGACATGACTATGCCACTGGGTAGAATTTGTAGTTTTTGGCTAATAAAATGTGTGTCAACTGATTAGCACTTGGTGTTGAGTTTGGTTTGGCTTTGGAACACAGCAGAGGCTTCCAGGTTGTCAGTGAATTGAACAGTACCTGCAGGTGTTCATGTTCTCAATTTGTTTGGAGAGGTCATGGAAAAACGTTTGGCCTCACACATGATAAAGACATTCAGAGGAGACCATGCTCTCCTGGGGATAATGTAAAGCACCTCAACGGTGTGGTGTTTTTTTGAGAAACTCTTTAATCCACTGGATACGGTCTGCTTTTAGGAGGCAACGTCTGACCTTTCTAGTGTTTTGGAGTCCATCGATGCGGCCGAGGTTACTGTGGCAGTTAGAAACCTCCATAGTGGCCACGCTGCAGGGGTGGATGAGGGTTGGTTGGAGATGTTGGAGGCACTGGATAAGGTTGGGGTTGTGTGGTTAGCATGCCTCTTCAGTGTTATGTGGAGATCGGGGGCAGCGCTGGGATGGTGGTCCCTATTTTTAAAAAAGCACCCGAGGGTGTGTCCTAATTATAGGGGAATCACAGTCCTCAGCCTGTCAGGACAAATGTCTGCCAAGGTTCTACAGAGGAGACTCAGATATTTGAACCTAGGATTCGGAAGGAACAATGCGGGTTCCTCCCAGGCCGTGGAACAGCAGCCCAGCTCTTTACTCCTGCCCAGCTTTCCGAGGGCTCAGGGGCGTACGCTAATCCAGTCCTAATGCGTTTCGTGGATTTGGAGAAGGCCTATAATCATGTGATTCAACATTTGTTGTGCTAATATGCCAGCATTATTTTTAAGTGCACATTCTAAAATGTGGTGTAAATTCCACTTAACTCATCACTTCCCATCATATTCTACTCCCTTTATCACGCAAACTTCATCTTGAATTAAAGAACTCTATATTTAGAGTTTTATACTCTGGATTTACTATATACTATATTTAGAGTTTTTTTAGAGTAGACTAAATTGACTAAATGTATCTTCAGATAAACAGAGCTATGACAGGAAAGTGAGCGAACCATCAGCATTTCCTGTTTAATCTCTTCACTTCACCCAAAATCCTGAAGCGGTCACGGGTTTATAAATATCCCATTGTGTGATGGAATGAAAAGTATCCCATTGTGTGATAAAAGGAAAAGCCGTGTGATGAACGGCTGGCGTGGGACGCAAACGGACAGTTATTTTCAAATGCTATGTACTTAGTATAATTTATGAAGTATAAATTATGGGACTGACCGTGAAATTACAGCGAAAAAGAATGAAATAAAAACATGGAACAAATATTGATTTAACGGCTGTTTCTGAGGCTGAGATACAGGCGAAATCAGGTGATGACGTGCGCTCATGGTGTGCATTTACTTTTGTTTGTTTGATTTTATTTTTGTTTTTAATGTTAGCTGGAAAACAAATAGGCTTCCTGTCAATAAGACCAGTTCAGTGGAAAAGCACTAAATACAGTTTTCCAAAATATATTCTTTCACTTAGGACCTAAAATATTCTTGTATTATTAGAATTATTGTAACAAACAAACAAACAAACAAACAAACAAAACAAATATAAAGAATGCATAGTGGCTATTTTTAAAAACATATGTAAGATAATAATCCACATATTAATTAGTTCCAGTACCAGACCAAGTCCCAGACTTAAGCCTTACTGTGCAGCCATAATTATTGACACCCTAGTCCTTGGTACAGAAGGGTTACAAAGTTTATGGACAAATGTATTTGTGATTGATTAGAGTTATTTTATATTACAGTGTATGAAATGTATGTACAGTGCATATATATATATATATATATATGTATATGTATATATAATGTTTTCATACACAGACTTTACTGCACTCACTGCTGGAAAACGCTGTTAAATTGTACATGTTGAAGTCTGTGTACTAGTCAACGTTCAAAAAAGAGCCAGAAAAACGTGTCTGACTGCTGCATTAGATAATTAAATAGAATGTACAAAATAAAAATAAATGTATTTTGAAGCACACTTTCTGGTCAAGAACACTAAAGACAAAAATATACTGTATTATCCTCTGCTATACCAAACTGGCCAAAAAATACAGTATGTTTTATTTTCCAGTAAGTTCACTCCAAGGCCTTTGGTTACATATGAAATTCACAATCAGTCTTCATACAGTGACTACATTCCATTTCCATTTATTCATGATGATTTTTATCCAAACAGACTTCCAGCTGAGTGGAGACTTCAAGGATCTTGCGCAAGTGCTCGAATTTCAACTCTAGACCTTCCATTCAGTAGCCGAGCGTGTAAACCACCCACTGCTCCGAGTCCCCGCTGCTTCGTCCTGAACACTGCAGTCTGCTACTGAACGCAGTCCGAATACGGGTTCTTCTCCGTACTGGTTCTGTGATGGTGGAACAAACGGTACTGCTTCATTTACTATACAGAAACTCCTGAAGCCTGAACCTTTAGCATTAGCATTAGCATTTGTGCAAGGAATTCTGGGGAAATTTTCTGTTCATCCTGTCCCCAGATTTAACCAGAAAATCAGCTCCGTTATCATCAGCAGCTCCTATGAGTACTTCATTACTATAATCATATTATTCACTATGATTTTCATTATCATTTCTTTCTTTCTTTCCTTTCCTATCTTTTCTCTTTTAAGGTTTTCTCCAAATTTTAAGTCGTCATCACACACGTCATCACTGGAAATGGCAACCCCATAACGCAGCAGTGACTCTGTTAGATGAATCTATATGTAAATTGTAGTAATGTAGTGAAATACCATATTGTGATTTTGTAAATCCCACTAAAAGATTCCAATCATCATGAACAAGTGAAAGCACTTGAAGCGATGAGCTATAAAATCCTCGCTCTGATTTAGCCGTATGGGAATGTGGATGTCTCGGTGATGACAGACTAACATGGCTGAGTTTTATTTCTCCTTCTCTCTCTGTCTCTTTCTCTCAGGTGGGAAAGTGATTATTTTTCTTCTCTATGTCCTTAACCGCAACACGTGATTAGGTTATGGGCCTAAAATGACGCCAAACTGCTTTTTTTTAATGCAAAAGACCCATAAAAGTGTCCCATTAAGTGCAAGTCAGCTCCGATTTCCTGTCTGAGCCGAAGGTAAATGAGCTGCCAGCACACTCTAAATTCTAACTTCCTCTCAATGTGTTACCGTTATGATTACATGTCTGCAGTTTAATGGTTTAACTGCCGTGTGTCCATAAAACCTTCACATGTTAGCAACATGCAAAGAAAACTTGCATATAAATGGGTAATAAACACAGGATGACAAGGAATTAGCATTATTTAAACAGGTTATTGATTAAGTAGCATTGCTGTAAATAGTGTAAAACATACTTTTTTAATATTAAACTGGCTAATACACAAATTAGCATGAAACAGGCTAATACATGAACTAGCATTGCAGCAAACAGGAGAACATATAAACTGTCATTAATGTAGACAGGCTAACACAGAGGACGAGAGATACACAGGCTAAGAGAGACAGGGAGCGCTAACTAAACTCAACTAACATTATAATAAACTAGCTAAAAATAGCATAACGGTAAATGGGCTAATGCAAAGTAGCATTAACTAGCTTTAATATAACGAGCTAACTCATAAACTAGCATAAAGAAAATAGGCTAACACACACACACACACACACACACACACACACACCACACACACACACAGAATAGCATTAGCTAGCCTAACCAACATTATAATAAACTAGCATAACTCATGAACTAGCACATAAAACAGACTAATGCATATGAACTAGCATAAAAGTAAAGAGGCTAACACCTGAGCTAGCATTACAGCAAATGAACTTCACATGGAGAGAACAGTGGAAAGTGTTAAATCCTGAATACATTTATGTTTTTCCTGGCATACTAGCAATGTAGTCAGAAACACACAGATACTCTAGCCATGTGATTAACCACACACACACACACACACACACACACACACAAACAAACACACAGACAGTATATTGACCACAGGGATGTTTGGTATATAATCAGAACAGATGAGGCGTGCTTGTGTGTGTGTGTGTGTGTGTGTGTGTGTGTGTGTGTGTGTGTGAGCAGAGAATATTTCACTTGGCAACCTTTTGCTGTGGAATTTATTTTGAGTGTAAACGCTCGTTAGCACAGACCATTTAGCTGTTGGTGGTTAATCATAAAGGGAAAAAGGATGAAAGTCTATTGCAGGTGTAAAACAACACGACGAGGGCAATGTGGTGGTTCTGTAGAGGACAGTGTTTGTTCTCCAGACTGCAGGAACTCGTGTTTTCTCAGCGTCGGTGTGTCTGAGTGACGTTCTGACAGAATAAACACAGCGTGTCAGCACAGGAACACAACACTGCTCACACAAGCCTCTTTTCAGGAATCAGTGTGAAGTGTTTTTCACTACATCTGTGTATCTGAGCGCAGCATTAAAACACTCTGTAATAACTATAAATATCCCAGATTTAGGGGGTGCTGGGTCGGGCTATGCACCACCACATTTTTCCTACACCCTTCTAATGTTCGCCTGGAAATAATAATGTTGAAACAGGGTGCAGTATTTACTACTTGACATCTCACTCTGTCTAGAATCTTCTCCGCAGTCTAGCAGGACAACTGAAGAGCGGAAAAAGACCAGGGGAGTTCGTTCTAATCTTCAGCTGTCCAGTTTGGGAGAGTGTGTGTCCATGATAGCCTCAGATTCCTGTTCTTGGCTGACAGCAGTGGACCTGATGCGGTCTTCTGCCGTGGAAGCCCATCCACCTCAGGGTTCTTTATGAGATGCTTCTCTCTTCACCAGGGTTGTAAAGAGTGACCGAGTTCCTACTGTATATCCTGCCTGGCAGCTCAAAACAATCTGATCATTTACTCTCATCAACATGGTGTTTCCACCACAGAACTGTCGCTTCTGTGTAAACTCCAGAGACTGTTGTGTGTGAAAACCGCAGGACTTTCTGAAACACTCAAACCTGCCCATCTGACACCAACAACCATTAAATTCACAGATCAGACTTTTTCTGATTACTTTTTTCTTTCACTTCTTCGCGCTTCATTCTGATGTTTGATGTGAACATTAACTGAAACTCTTGACCTGGATCTGAAGAATTTTTTTTTTGCATTGTGCTGCTGTCACATGATTGGCTGATTCCATAATCAGATAGATATTCAATAATCATATATTTAAATAGTTCCTGTTATTCCTTGACACCTCTGGCAAATAAGTAAGTAATTAAGTAAATAGCATGTGTGCAGGATAGTACTGAGCTATGGGAATTAATGGTGCTGTGTCATTTTAAGGAATTTGTACTTTTTCTGAATAATACTGTAATGAAAAAATATTTTTATTATTTATCTCCATCAACATCAACAATGACAAAAAAATAGATTTGCCAATCTGAATAATCATGATTTTCCTCATTTTTCAGGCTCAAGAAGATAAAATTAGTTTTGTGCATTTTATTCATTTTATTTTTCATTATTAAAGCATCAAATCCACAGCCACGTATCTTTGTACAAAGGAAAGTGTGTGTTTCTACATGACCTTTCAGTCATGAATAGAATTAAAATGTTGATAATAAACACTTTAATTGGCATCACATGACAACTGAACATGAAAGGCAGGTGTGAAAGCAGCAATGCTGTTTATTGAATTTTTTTTGCAAACTTCCAGTGTTTGAAAATATTTATTATTATTATTATTATTATTATTATTATTATTATTATTATTATTATTATTATTATAAGGTGCTATATGCATAGCAGATAGACAGTAGAAAACTGCACAACATAAGCAAATAGTAAAAAAGATTCCTTCTCCATGTCAGCATGGTGGTTTTACACATATTAGAGAAAGCATTCTGGAAGCTGAAGACAGGAAGTGGGAACGTAACAACAAAGCTGGGAGAAAATAATAACTAACTAACTAAATAAATAAATAGGCGCAGCATTGGTATGCAGGTCAGATCACAGCTGAGTCTCATTAAAACATTCAGCGTGACCCCTCACTTTTTTCTCATATGTAACATTTCCATGAGCGGAGCTGACGGCAGAGTTCAGTCTGACCCAGCACTGAAGCGCTCATGAAGCCAAACCGGTTATTTTCTGCTTTTTTTGGATGGGGGACAGCGATGGAGCAGTTGGGGACGCTGCAGCGAGCCCAGAGTTTATTAAAAAAGTCTGTGGCCCTGATTTCAGCAAAGTGCCTCCACGTCTAGGTCAGATCCGCCTGAACCGGTTCTGCTGTGCGGCTCGTTAAAGAACCCAGCGCTCTGTAAGGGGGAGAAACAGCTTGCTTTTCAATGAGGGACTGGAGGTGTTAAGCCCCGCTCGAGGACGAGGGCTTTGGGGTTCAAATCCTCCATATGAAGTGTTGAGCTCCTGAGGAGCACTCTCAGGCTCGGAGTTTCTGCAGAGTCCAGGTTTACGTTTCGGATTCTCAGGAGCAGAAAAAATGCTTTTAAAATGTAAGAAAATAAGAAAATAATAATAACTCACTAACTGGTAGGTAGATGCTGTAAAACTGGTAGAGCGTTTTAGTAAGTACTCTGACTTACATAATTTGAAATCTGTTAAAATTTTGCATTGGAAATGTTCATCCTTTTGTAACGAGTATGTAACAAACTTGTTAACGAGGGGCTGGGGCTAATTAATGAGCTGAAATGCTAATCCAGCCCATATTTCCATTTCCATCCCACTTGTCAGCGAGACCACCCTGAACTCCTCCGTCAGATACGGCTAATCACTGAGGAGGTGTGGCTAATTAATGAGGGAGGCGTGGCTAATCCAATTGCAAATGAAATTGCATCTTTTGGCTCTTCTCACATGATGGTGTTAATTAGTGAATGAAGTAACCTTAATCTCACCTGCCTTTCTGTATTTCTGCTCCTCATCCTTTCTTCACTAATTAATGATGTGGGCGTGGCTAATACAGGTAGAAACGTCATTTTTCCTTTTTGCTCCACCCACTGGCCTGAGTCCATCCTGGTCTTGTCTAACAGCCTGGGGACGTGGCCAAGTTGCACACCACATCGGCAGATTTTACTATCTGAGGACTTGGATTAGACTATCATCTCATCCAGAAAATATGTTTCTTCGACCTTTATGATGTGTCTCTTATTGATGAGGCTAATATTTCTCCATGTCTCCGGTCAGGTAATTTCTTTCCAAAGGAAATCAGAAAAAGAATGAGTCATGAGCAGATGTGTTTCTCTGGTCCTCAGTTCTCCTGCTCATTACCTCATGAAGATCATAACAGGAGACAAAAGGATTGTCTTTAAAGAACTCTGAGCCATGTTTTAATCTCAGTCCTTTCTTAATGATCTCCTAATGAGCCCCTGATTGGTCCAAACGTCAGATTTCTGGACGTGAAGGCAGCGTTGCTGATTTTGCCAATCCGCTGATTGGGGGTTTTAGGTTAGACCACTCCCGCTAGCGCTGATGGATTTTTGGCCTGAGTGGACGTCCTGGTCGAATTACGCCTTCACCTTCTGACAACGTAAATGAGACGAGCGTGGATTTATTGCTCGCTCCGGTCGCGGCCCGAGTGCATCCGGAGTGGAGATGGAAATGATTTATAACAGCTGTCAGCCGCACAGAGAGCACACGCTGCCAACAGCCGAGTCGTTTTTCACTCTCTCTGTGTGCAGGCCCTCCTCTGTTTGCTCAAAACGCTTGTAGTTTGTGCTGTGAGAATAAAAGTCTTCAAATCCAGCGCTGGAGTACAACCTCGTGATCAAACACCAAACCCCTGTACTGCTGCAGTTCTGTCCATATGACACGATCTGACGTCCTCTCTTTAGCCCGCTTGTTTTTTCTCAGGTCAGCCTGCACTTCCTGATGGACAAATAAAAGAAAGTGGCTCACTGATAGTAACTGGAGACACAATTCAGCTTGTAGGTATGAGTGTGAGGAACTGGTGTGTTTTTACAGCAGCGTGGCTCCTTTTAGGAGGCTCTGTGTTTGTGATTGTTGGCTGCAGTTTGACGCGACGTGGTTCTCCGTCTTGGCGTCATGCTTAGCAACCGCACAATAAGCAAAAAAGAACCCTGCCTTGTTTTTGTAGGTGGACTTTATTTTCCACAAAGTCTGGTTTGAAGCTCGGAATAAACCTTTCCACTTTGATCTCCAACTGAACTCAAATCACTTTAACCCTTATTGTACTGTGTTCCTGGGCTAGCATTGGGCGGGGCTTAAGTCGCAACCAACCAGCCAATCATGTGAGACCACAATAAATGAATTAACACTGTTTAGCTAGTTAGCAAACTTGGCTACATCCTTAACATCAGATACCTACTGCTGAGCAGGTAAGATTAATGCTAGCTAAATAGGTGTGGCTTTTATACCTGGTGGCCTCTGTCTCACTTTCATAGAAGGGGGCGTGGCTTCTGTCTCAGTCCCAGAGAAGCAGGCGTGGCTTCTGTCTCTTGGTCCTGGTGAAGGTGTGGCCTCTGTGCCGGTCAATGCCAGCTTGGCTGGCAAGGCGATTTTACACCTGCCAGTAGCAGTGACGAAGGCATGTCCTCTGTGCTGTCAGTCTCAGTAAGTAGGCGTGGCCTCTGCATCTGTCTGTTTTGGTGTAGGGGGCGTGGCCTCCCACTTTACGTGAAAGTCACAATGGTCTAAATTGTAACACATTCTTTTAAAATCATATAAAGTTTGCTTTATGTGTATCTTTCATACATCAGGTATGTGCTCACGTATCCATTTACATTTACATTTATGTCATTTGGCAGACGTATCCAGACATGTACACACTGCTAACACACACTGCTAACACACACTCGTAACACACACTGCTAACACACACTCGTAACACACACTGCTAGCACACACTCGTAACACACACTGCTAGCACACACTCGTAACACACACTGCTAACACACACTCGTAACACACACTGCTAACACACACTGCTAACACACACTGCTAGCACACACTAACACACATATCTGTTTGACACGAACTCCCTTCGTTTTTCCGCGTTATTAGAACACACAGTTTAGTCGATACACACCACTTGAACATGGCTCATGTGCTGAAAATGCAGTACTGATGAATCAGTGTGTAAATTACACTGAGGACACTCTCCTGGCTCTCTGATGCACCTCTGAACACATGTGGAACATCTGGGCAATGTTTACTGCGGGAGAAGAGGTGATGTATTACTGAGTGTTCAAGGCTGAGTGAGAGTCACTCAGGGCTTCCTTTCAGAGAAAATACTGCATCCTGCTGCTTCATACTCCACCCCTGAGTCACCCGGTCTGTCCTGTAACCTCAGCGACAGCACACAACACTCACAAGCTCTGTTTTGACTTGGCTGTGGTGTGTGCGCATGTGTGTGTGTGTGTGTGTGTGTGTGTGTGTGTGTGTGTGTGTGTGTCACATGTCATGTTTTGACTACTGAAGATAATGAAAGTCTAAAGGTGTTTTGTTTATTATGAGCGCAGGAGTCTGCTCTTCGTTGGGTCATGATGTTGAATTCACTTCCTGAGTAGCACACAGCAGACGACAGCTTTTTAAACTTGCAGGAAACCCTGGGATGAAGAGAAAGCTTTTTAAATTTAGCTTAGCTTCCATTTCATGGTTTCTAAGTAACATTAATGGAAGTGTGTTCACACCGGGAAACTATTAATGCACGGCAAAACATAACGCATAGGAACTATTATTCTCAACAGTGCCACTGGCTCTCTTATACCCATCCAAAATACAATTACTAATGTGTGATACAGAAATATTCAAGTTAGGAACCATTTTAGAATAGCATTCTTTGCTTTTAAATTTATATGTAACAGAAAAGCAAGAGACAATCTTAAAATGAAAAAGAAAAGTTACACTCGCATCTCTCCTTAAGTTCATTTATAGATTTATCCCTAAAAACTGCTGGAGATAAGTGATGTCTCTGCATCTCTGCTGATATTGTTAATAAATAAACACATTAACAGTCCCATATGTGTATGTTTAATATTGGCCTCACATAGGTTTTTGGTGTATTAATGCCTAAAGCTGTCAGACACAGCAACACTGGAGAAAACAGTAACTAAATAATACGTTTAAAGATGCTAATGGCTGCTAGCTAGTGAAAGCTACCACATACGCCTGCTTATGAATAGCACATTACCATCAAAATGTTTTATTCCTCTAATATCACAGTAATTTGCCACAGACCATGTTTTTATTTATTAAGGACTGACACATTGGACTTTCTCTCCATTTATATTTAATTTAATGCAAGACACTACTGTCTGAACTGCTGTTATAGAAAATGAATCATCAGCTTTGACAGCTCACAGCTTCATGCGTGAATCATTCAGACTTGGAGATTTAAATCTTTAAGTCAGCACTCTCGCCTCCACGCCGTCCAACACGAACAAGTCTCAGCACTCCGTCTCTTATCAGACACGACGCCGCAGCTCTCCAGACAGATGTGGAAGATTTCATTTATATTTCCCAATCCTGTCTGAACCACACACACACACGCGCGCACACACACACACACACACACACACACACAGCAGCGGTTTGAGTAAACACTCAGCATTAGTGAGGTGGCGTGTCAGGAGCAGGACATCTGAAAGCGTTCTAGTGGTAATATTGCACAATAATTCCTCTTAACCGTTTATTCAGCATTCTGTTCCCTTTGCACAGTAACTGAACTCTCACACTGACGCTGTGCTGGGCTTAACATCATCATCATGAATGACCTGCACACTGATATTTATAATTACATTATGATATTCTGGGACTCAGCAGCAAATTCTGAGTTCAGAGCTTTTTAGTTTTAAATGGTTTTATAGTCAGTTTTCACTTTGCTTTTCCTTTTACTAAAGTTTTGTTTTTTTACATAAATAAATACAAAATGCATTCATATTTACTTTTAAATTTATTTTAAAGGTGTTGCATTTAGTCCTTTAGGCATAATCAGGGATCGCTATTGCTAATGAGTCTGGGCTTATAATCTGTAAAGCCAGGAACTTTCAGCTTTCATCTAAACAAACAAGCAAACAAACAAACAAACAAACAAACACTGTGAATAAAAGTGCGAGTGTCACGCTTGTGTGTGCAACAGATTAGTTAAACAGTGGTTATTAGCTGAATAACTCACATCTCACCTCTAATGGGAAATTACGGATCATCAACTTTATCTCTGGTTTCTATTCTTTAATTATTAATAAATAACGATTCTGTACTATTATTATTATTATTGAAAAGATTAGTTTAATTTCATAAAATGCATTAGTTCGACACTTTAAACATATTTTTGTTATATTTACTGTAAATGAGGTAAAAGTTCTATATTAACACCTTTAACTGTACATTTGAACAGAATACACCTTTAATAGCAGTTTTTTTAAAAAGTGAATTTTATAATATTTTACAACAATAAATACTTCTAGGTTCTCTACTAAAATAGCATTTTAATCACAAACCCCTAGGTATGATGTAGTTATTGAGTGTTTGAGTAAGTTTGCCGTTAACACTAGTTTGGGGTTATTAGTGAGCTGATGACGAGCCTGGAAAGCGCACGCTAACGGGAGCGCTAGCAGCTAATACAGAGGAATACGCTGTTCATGAGTTGATTTTGCTGTAAGGAGCCTGAAACAGAATTGCGTTGTTGTTTGTAAGTTATTAACATATATATAATGTTGAAATGATTGTTGTTTTGAGCGTTTCATGTACCGTTAGCTCTGGGGCATTAACGGTGATTAGCTAGCTTTATTTGCACATTGTTCTTTACTGGCGTTGTGGGATATTCTTTAGCTATATTTTATCACCGCGCCTTGTTCAGTTCTTGCCGAGGTTCAGAATGAGTATTGGGATGAAAATGAGCTACTTTGGAGCAGATGAACGGCGATTGCTTGCTTACTGACCTGACTGTTATTCAGACAGTCTGTCAGGACAGACCATAATAATGATCTCTTTTCTTCCAGGTCATTCCCTCAGGGAGGAACGTGTATACGCTGTGTTCCCCCAACATCAACATGCGATCACATTTCTCTCCTTTCTCCTTCACAGAAAAGAAACTTTCCCTTGATATTTGGAAAGATCTCAAAAATGTCTGTGTACTGTATGTGTGCTCGGCGTCTCCGAGGGTTTCAGACTGTACCGTTTTTCCATCAGTTTGGGCCGCATTCCCAGAGTCCAGTCTTAAAAACATCTTAAAAATATTAATATTAATATGGAGGCTGTGTTTTAGTCCAACAGATTTAAACGAGCCAGTAAAGGTGTTCTTTCTTCTCTCGCCCACCATTCAGACGCAGTCCTGGCATTAAAACCCATCATTACTGTGTTTGTTTCTGTGTGTGTGTGTGTGTGTGTGTGTGTGTGTGTGTGTGTGTGTGTGTGTTCAGTGGGTGTGGGTTCCCTATTTTGTTTTTTTAATGATTCCAATCATTATATTCTGAGCTGAAAATGAATATTTTCATGGCGTCTCGTCCAGTTGGATCACTTTACTGGCTCGTTAATGAATAACTCTAAAACCGAGCTCTAAACATTAAAGGCTAATTTAGATGGTCTGGGAATAAAGGCTGTAAATCTGAGTCTCTGATTATCCTCGTAATGCTGATGTATTGCAGAAGTGTGCTGGAATGGACGGCTTGTTTTTCTGCATGTAGAAGGTGTCGGATAAAATCACAGGATGGATGTCGACCTCTCGCACACAGTGAGGGACTAAAATCCTGCACTCGGGTGAGAGGGAGATTCCTTTAGTAACATGAACGTCTTCAATTTACATTTCTGCTGGAATTAAAGTACAAAAGTAGCTGCTTTTAACTGTATTTAAATGACTGCCGCAGGAGGGGCGTGTCTGTCTACAGCGCATGAGCTGAAAGAACCTGTCAATCATGCTATCGTGGATTTCAAATGAACGATCTTCGTCTTCTTGCTCGGCTCACTTATATGGTCATAGTTTGATTTTTTGTTTTGTCTTCTTGTTTTTCTTTTTGTTTTTCTATGGTTTTATCTTCACTTCATTCCTGTCGTGTCTAAAATAAAAAAATCGTCTTCTTCAGATAGGCTGAAGAGCTGAATTAATTCTGAGTTAAATATTTTTGTGAAGTATTTTGGTGAATTTTCATGTTTGATTTTTTTGTACTGTTATTTTTTTACCGTGGCATCCAGTGACACGCATTCCTGCAGAAATGTGTTGTAAAAACAAACAAATAAACATTCATCTATAAGATAGAATATTCAAAATGACCTTCAGTGTGCAACGGAGACAGAAGGAGGAGAAGGTTGTCGTGGCTTTGTGCAGTTCATCTCTGGGCGTATAGTTCAGTTCTGTTCTGTTTATTTTAATTGCAGATTTGTGTAAAATGCTGTCACTGGATGCAGATATAATATTCAGATAGTGTAAGCAGCCCAGTTATTTCCTACTTCAGTGTAATAAAGAAAATGTCTAAGCTGCTGCTTAAAGTAATGGAGGAATAATATAATATTTTGCTTTGGAAAGTAGTGAATCATAAATCTACTGAAGTAAAAGTGTGCAGACGGAAATGCTTTAATAAAGTACAGATATGTATTTGGGGCACTTGAGGGAAAAAAGCTGCTGCTCATCTTGTAGTTAAGATGTAGATTACACGTACACGTTCTTCCTGTCTGTTCTAGGAAATGATGTTACACAGGTAATTAATAAGAAAGTGCGCTTGTAAACACTTCTAGAGTGAAACATACGAATGGCAGCTGTTTCCCCTCGAGCACCTGGAGCTTAAATATTTTAGAATAATGTATAAAGTCTATTTCTCTCTGTGCCACTTCATTTAGTCTGGATTGGAGACGAGCTGTATTCTGACTGAGTTATAGCCCCTCCCCCCGCCCCTCCCCCCGCCGTGAGTCCTGGTAGACTCATCAGTAATAATGAAGACATTTCTGAGATGCCATGTCTCCTGCTGGACCTGCTGGTCAGGAGAGAGTGCGTGGTAACAGATGGTAATGTAATAGCATGACCTTTGACCCTGACATAGCTACTGAGGAGGATGATATGTGAAGTGCCTGGTAGACGGGTTGTCGGCATGGCCAGCCGTTTGAAGCTGCTTTTGTGGAACTCTGAAGCCACATTAATCAGAATAAACCACACTGATGAGGTGTTTATGGCTCATGTGGGATGGGAACGCCTCGAGGCCTTGGGTCAACCTGGAAATAATAATAATAATAATAATAATAATAATAATAATAATAAGCAGTCTTATGGATCGGCTCTTGCTACACAGCTATAGACTAAAATATCACACACAAAAACCTCAACTCATTATTTTACACCAGGAATTTGCATGTGATGTAATTCCCAGGACTATCCTCTATAAATTATCGGTATTTATTGGGCACTAATAGCCCTAGCACACAAAAACCTAGTTTGGTGTCTTTGAAAATCAGGGCTTTTGTTTCCCTAAACGTTCATTTAGTTTTCTATTTTACTATTCAGATGCTGTTTCTCTTTCTGATCTGGAAATGCAGTCGCTCTCTCTTTCTGTGTGTGTGTGTGTGGGTGTGGGTGTGTGTGTGTGTGTGTGTGTGTGTGTGTGTGTGTGAAATCTGCATTCAGAGTGTCAGTCTTCCTCAGCCTCATTTTTCTCAGCAAGGTCGACGTGTGCACTTTATAAACCTCGCTGTCGTCTCCCACGGCGTCTCCTCACTCGACTCTGTGGACGTGTTCAGCAGCTCCGACAGACTCGCTGATGTGCTTTCTGACACTGAATGACACACTGATATCTAGAAGACCTACATTAGCCTCATAGTGGAAAAACCTAAGAAGCAAACACACACTCTTAGTGGATCTTGAAATATGACTGACATATAAAATGATTGATAACAGCTGCATTGAGCCAGACATCTCCTCGTCATCTCAGCGTGATGTTGGAGGCCTCTCAGTTCCTGTTGGTTGAAAGCATGAAGAGGGAGACATTTGGGTGGATTTTATCCCGGATATTGTTCCTGAGGAAAGGTTCCTTTTCTAAAACATGTATGAGTTTTTACTCCACATGCCCATGGGCTCCTGTCAGAAATCTTTCTCCCCAACTGTTGGAAAACATAACGAGGTCTGGCTCCGTCTGCAGAGTTTTATTGAGGCTTTCTCTGGAAACATCGTCAAAGTCCTGGGAAAAGCCAACGTGGTGAACAAAGACATGTCCATCCTCATAAACCAGGAAAACAAGGGAACTTGATACGCCGTGAATTCCAAACTGGGCCCTGAACAAAGGGAAAAACCGAGGAGGTAAATAAAACACGGCTGTGGGAAACATGACGCAGATAAACATACAAGAAGTTGCAAAGACCGCCGAGGAAACTACCAGCTTAAATAACGAGACCTGACTAAAGCTAATCACTGAGGGGGTAAGTCGATAATGAGAACAGGAAGACCATATAAGGAAAGCGGGACATGCGACAAGAAGTCTAGCAGTTTGGGATGATGGGAATGTTTCCAGTGACACAACCCTGATGTGTTCATGTATTAATATTTCATTTACAGGATAAAAATGCTTGTCGTACCGGTTGTAAAACATCAGCTACAGCAGGGTGGACAATTAGGACTAGCAGATTTTGTATTTTATTCATAGTTGTCCAGCTGATGTGTAATTCTGCTATATTTTTTGTTAGTATAAGATTTAGCTTTGCATTGCGTGGTGTGCAAGCATGACTGTCGTGAGGAGTGAGGACTGTATGTCACTCCGTCCCTAAGGAGGAATTTTTACTAGTCTGCATTACTGCAATAGTAGCTAAAACTAGCTTGTCATATTCTGTATGGCCAAAGTTTGTGGACACCTGATTATCACACCTGTATGTGTTTCTTCTTCCCAAACTGTCGCACAAAGCAGCTCCAAGAAGACATGGTGTGTTAAGGTTGGAGTGAAAGAACGGGAGTGTCCCGCACAGAGCCCTGACCTCAACCCCACTGAACACCTTTGGGATGAACTGGAACACCGACTGCACCCTGGACTTCCTCACGCAACATCAAGTGTGGAGCTTATTATAACAGCAAAGGCAGACTAAATCTGGAATGAGATGTTCTAAAAACACACGTGGGTATGAGGGTTGGGGTGCACATACGTTTGGCCATATAGTGTGTATATGCATTGTAGCCCGGTTAGTTGCATGACACTGAGCGACACATTGGCTTAATGAAGTTGCTTAATGTGTTATCAGATTATAATGTTAGCGTTTCAGACACATCCATGTACCATAGTCATATATTTTGCAGCCCGTCTCCTGTACCTCATTAAAAGAAAAAACAAACAAAAAACCCACAAATATTAAAACTCCTGCTCAGGCATTTCTGTAAACCAGCAAAAGTCAGAAGCATTTCTCCGGAGCAGATACACGGCGGTGCTGAAAGGCCCGGAGCTGTGCTGTCAGTGCTGAGAGACATGTATAAATTACAGCCTCGAGGACAGAAGCTCTGGAGAGAAATGACCTCCTCACAGCCAAGAGTGATGAAGGAGAAGAGTTATACTGAGTCACTCGCTCCATCTCTCCGTCTTTAGCTCAAAGCTTGTCCTGCTTCCTCACATTCATCATCACCATCACTCTGCTCAACGTGTTCCTCATCATCACCTTCATCACGCTGAGCAAGCAGGGTCCAACTGATCCTCTTTTTTCCCTCAAAACCACCGTGTCGGCACTAACACACACACCGCTAACACACACCACTAACACACACCGCTAACACACACCACTAACACACACCGCCACAGAGATTCCAGCAGCAGAACTGAATTCTGCATCACACTGAATTAATTATAAATTGTGGAACCCATTCAGAATCGCTCCCTACCGATTCCAAGTCACTCTGAATCAATTCTAAATCACTTTGAATCACTTTTAAAATGCCCCAAATTACTGTAACTCACTCTAAAAATAAATTCTGAATTACTCAGAATAAAGTGCTAAATCATGCTGCTCAAGCTTCATCTCAGAACCTTCGTCATAGATTCCTGAAGAATGTCAGGAATCTATCAGGAACAGGAGCATCATGGGAAATCAGAGAGACTTGCATACGTAACCTCAGATCATCTGGGCTCCTTTCCAGCCCTGCGTTTCATTTTTCTCTTTGCACAGTGGCTTTATTTCATCTTGAATAATGAAATGACTCACATTGCACTGGTTTATTTTTACATTAGATCTTTTGGGAAACATTACTTTCCCAAAAGGCAGAATTCAATAAGAGCAGAGAATAATATAGAGCACATAAAGATAATAAAATTGTGCAATGCCAGCCGCAGCCTGGAGTCAGAGCGAGTGTAACTGCGCAGCTCTGTGCAGCTCCGTCAATCACACACACCTGTTACACCATTTAAACCAAGTTAGCGCTTGTTACACACTAATCCTCCAATGTGCTAATATTTTGTGTTTGGTTAAATGTTTGAAGTTAGTTCACACTTGTAAATTGGATTAGTTTGGGGAATGTTTCATCTTGCTCTGTGGTTTCAGCTTGTTTGGGGTTGGGCACCTGAGCTGAGACTTCTGAGTCTGTTCAGTAACTCAGGTCATTTAAGCCTGTAGTAATACTCAAAATATGGACTTCATTTTTATGAAGTGGTCAGACTATTAATAAAAAGACAAAGTGTCGGGTTTTTGTCTTCATGTGTATGATATCTATCCAACCATTATCTATAGCGCTTTATCCGTCTGGGTCGCGGGGAAGCTGGAGCCAATCCCAGCATGTTGGGGCGAGAGGTGGGGTACACCCTGGGCAGGTCGC
>JAQMYM010000020.1:16030904-16048543 GCA_030014255.1 Parauchenoglanis ngamensis
TGTGTGTGCATGTGTGTGCGTGTGTGTGTGCGTGTGTGTGTGAGTGTGTGTGCGTGTGTGTGTGCGTGTGTGTGTGCGTGTGTGTGCGTGTGTGTGCGTGTGTGTGTGCGTGTGTGAGTGTGTGTGTGTGTGTGTGTGGGGAGAGAGGAGAGGAATTCAGGAAGTCACTCCACTGTGCTTCAGTAGTGAGTGATGTGTGAGGATGATAACAGAGTTTCCACAGCAGTTTAATAAAATATACACTTTTTTATCCTGGAATTTCAGGAACCTTCTGTACTTTCTGCTCCAGAGTGACGCTCCGGCCTGTGCCGCTCCACACACTCGCTCTAGAACACCGTTTAATATGTGGTGTAGTGCAGGTTCTAGATCATGTGTACCTCACACACACTCACTCAGTACACACACTCTACATGCACACACTCACTCTGAGTTTTCACTCAGAGAAAAAAGCGTTCTTCAAAGGTTCGTTAAATAACGAGTGGTTGAACTTTCAGAGAGGGGAACACTCTGATGGTTCTACAGAGAACCTTTTTGGGAGAACCTGCCCTGTTTTTAAGAGTGACATTTTTAAATCAATTTATAAAGAACAAATTCGTTAAATGTTCAGTGGAGAGGTAAGGGCTCTTAGCTCTTAACACACACAATAATAACGGTTCTAGTTTTTCAGGAGTGCAACGACATTTTAAATCAAGCACATTTATAATAGTGTGGTTCTGTAAATGTTCTTTGGTTTTGAACTTCCAAAAAGCTTGCAGTTAAAACACATACGGACACGCACACACACACGCGCGCACAAAAAGGTTTTTTCAATAATTAAGGGTTCTAAGCTTTAAAAAAAATGGGTTCTATGTGGAGACACTTTCGGACACTGTGTTGTTCTTCACAGAACCTTTAAGGGTTCCCTCAGAGAGAGCGCTAATGATGAGCTCATTCCATCTTACAATAGTAGGGTTCTTTAAAGCAGAACTGGATTATTAAGGGTTCTGAGCTGGGTTCTACTTAGAACCAGGTATTAAAAAGAAAATAATGAGTAATAATTCGGGGTCTGTACCGCACGCGCTCACAGTTAACACACACACACAGAACAAAACCAGGTTCCTTATGTTATTATATTGTTCATGTTTAGAATTATTGGTAATTATAATTGGTGATATCTGGAACCTGTCAGGGCTCCACGCAGAAACATTTCTGGAAGGTGAGAACCCTTAATTATCCTATGAAGCCTTAAAGAACCCTTTAATAACTTTAATAATACAGGAATCAGTATTCATGTAGTTTCAGTGTTTCATGAAGTAAATATTAACCTAAATTACTATTATATAATAAGTATTTATTTATTCATAAAAAATAAATTAACTTAGACTTAAAAAGCATTCTTTTATCCTCTATCACAGGTTCTCCTTCAAAAGAGGATACAGGATTGGATAATATTTTTCTTCAGGAACAGATCCACTCGGAACGCTGGTTTAGGGCTCTTTGTAGCGGATTCTGTTACAGCCACAAGTAAAGAACCCTCAAGGCTGAGACATTTTTAAGTGCTCTTTAAGGGCAAACTGTAAGACAATTAAGAGTTTTAGAATGAAAGGGGTCTTCAGGGGGTTCTCTAAGGGGTTACTGGATAAGCGTTCTTAGGTAACAAAGTGTTCACTAAGAAACACGGGTCTACATAGAACCATTATTGAATCCAACAGATAAAGAGACAACAGACAAACGCTAAAGAGAGTGAAATAACATACACTGTATTACCTGTACAACACACTTCAGAAACACACACACACACACACACACACACACACACACACACATGTTCTTTAGTGTGGTTCTCCTGGGAAATCAGCTCCTCGATCTCCATATATGTGAAGAATGAGAAAAATCCTCCTCGTGTTCCTCAGGCTTGTTATGGCAACCGTTCTGCAGCCGCCGTTCTCAGGCCTATCGCTCTTTTCTCTCCTTTTTTCTTTAGGGCTGAGGATCACGTTACACAGGAGGAATGTCCTGAAGTCAAAGTCAACACACACACACACACACACACACACACACACACACACACACACACTGAAACATTTTAATAGAGACAAGATGTTGGTGATATTTGTGATGTTGGTGCAGTGGTCAGGTGGAGAACAGGAGAACGCAGGAACAGAACCAGAGAACCAGTGTTGTGGACACACACGTGTTTGTGTACGTTTTCTGGTGATGGAATCTAAAACACCGGTGCTCACAACACAAACGTGATAATTACAGTAAATTACACACGGCCCTTGGCTGCAGCTGCTCAGACCGCACAAGTCACGTTTTATTCCTGCGTGTGATCGCTGAAGTTTGACGTTTTAATTCAAGCTGCATTCCAGGAAAGGTTCTGTAAACATTTGGTTCTCCACGCTCACTTCCTGTAGACCCTCATATACCTTCTGTTATATACACATTTACTCTGTCTTTATTAACCTCAACTTTCTCATCCTATTTGCTAAATAAACCTCCATCTGACTGATGCAGGATGTACAGAGATTTCTGAGATACAGCACAGAAGCAAATATACAGACAAGTAAATAAAATGATATCATATGAAGGTGTAATGTTACACAAATGGTGTATTAAAATAGATTCTCACTGTTACACCAAATCAAATGGCCAAAAAAGTATATTATTTATTAATTTGCATTTTCCCTGATTTTCTCCCTAATCTGGTCATATCCAATTCCCACAATCAGTCAGGCCTCCCTGTCACCTGACGTCTACCACCCAGGGAGGGCAAGGCTCTCACGTGCTTCCTCCAAGGCACATGAACACGGCCGGCCGCATCTTTCCGAACTGCAGCGCACGCGACATAATGCGGCGTAACACACTCGAAGGACAGCGCTATCCACCCCCTTCTGTACACATGAGCTCAGAGATGCCCGTGATTGGCTAGTGTATCTGTGACAGACTGGGGAGAGAGTAAACACCCCTCCCTGCCTCCCTGACAGCACAGGGCAGTTTCGCTCTCTAAGCTCCCTACCTCAGATAGCTACGGCATCACCAGGACTCCAACTCGTGAAAAGTTTTATTTTACTACAGGAGTTTAATTTTTCCTACAGGAACTCAAATAAGCGATCAACAGTGATGAACAGAAGCATCTCAACACATCAATCACTCAGGTGGAGCAACAGGAGACCAAGGCTACGTTCACACTGCCGTGCTGAAGTGACTCAGATCTGATCTTTTCAGGTCAGTGAGGACAGAGAAATCCCATCTTTTCAAGTCAGATTTGAGTCACTTTCACAAGTGGTCCTAAATCCGATATGTATCTGATTCGTGGTCATGTGACCTGAAGGAGAAGCTCAGATGGGAACTGTGTGTTTGTGCCTGTACGCATGTGCTGAGCGTGTCGTCACCAGCAGCACGCTGTTCTGTCCATCTGTGCTCCCTGTCCAGATATGATACTTAGCAGCTGTGTGTTAGCGTTAAGGTTAAGATTTTAGGGTTAACGTTAAGCTTTAAGTCTCAGGATTAGGGTTAGGGTTAAAAGCTACGGATAAGATCCAGTTTATTCTCTGCTACAGCTGATAAACTGTTTGTCCTCCAGAGCAAAATGCCATGCAGACATTAGCTATTAGCGTCCATTTTGTAGGTTTTAATACCACAAGTCGTCTCACAAATATGTTTTTTGTTGTTGGAGACGCAAATGACTCGCGCAAAAACGTTTCATTGTGATGTTTCAGAGGACAGATGTGTTCACATTACAGTTAGACACAGATTGCTGTAGTTATGAATGTGAACCATCAAGACAGACAAATCCGATCTGATCAAAAGCAGAACTGAACACAAATCTGTCACAACTCTGTATCTGTCTGTCGGTCTGCAGTACCAGTCAAAAGTCTGGACACGCCTACTCATTCATAGATTTTTTTTTTTACTATTTTCTACATTGTAGAACAAAACTGAGGACATCATTATTATGTGGTAAACTAAAGCGGATTAAAAACACACTGTGCCCCTCCACGGTAGGCAGTGTTTACCTCGATGAAGCGTTGCACTGAGATCCTCAGTGGTGTTGTGTGGAGGTGGTGTTGGTGCACAGTAAACAGCTCGGTTCCACTACAGGAGTGATATACATTATGTCAAGAACCGCTCAATAAGTAAACAGAAACGACAGAACATCATTACTGTAGAACAGGAAGTGACTTTTAAGGAATAAAAACAAAGAAAAAAACACTGATTGGAAGGTGTGTCCAGACATTTGACTGCTGCTGCTGTATATGTCCATCGCTCTATCTATCTATCCATCTATCTATTTATTTTTCTCTGCAGCGCCTCACGCGGGGCGGAAACGCATTCCTCACGAGAGAGAGAGAGAGAGAGAGAGAGAGAGAGAGAGAGGAGGGATCTAGAAGTGAGTGAGAGAGAGACAGTGAGAGTGAGAGTGAGAGTGGAGGAGTGAGGACCGGAGCTCTGACACTTTTCTCCACTTTTCCTCTCATTCTTCTTGTGTATTTCTCTCTCTGTCTCGCGCTCGCTGTGGAATTCGGTCGCGCGCGGTTTAAGGGGATCTGCAGAGTTACAGGAGGGAAGGAGGGAAGGAGGAATAGAGAAGAAGACAGGATGTGGAGGTGTCCGAGACAGAGCGCGAGCTCCTGTTCTTTATCGAGCCGGGTTTACCGAACCGGAGCGGATTTCCGGTGCGCGTGAAGAAGGGAACCGAGGAATAATACTGAGTGGGTAAAGTGCAGAAGAGTGATCTGGATGAGTCCACGCGCGCGGAGAAAGGTACTACACTACACTATACCATACTATACTACACTACACTATACTACATCAGTAGTACTATAGTACTACTATACTACACATCAACATCAATTTATCTACTGAAATGCGAAAACTTATGGATTAAAGCAGATATTTGTATTTTAATTCGCATTTAACCCACACGTGCCTCATTTACAGACTAACAAAGTAATAAAAATCATGTTTTTAGCATGTTATTGTGGCAAGTAATAAAGAGATACATAATAGAAATAACTAGAACAGAGTCATGAAAATGAAAAATAAAATAAAATGACTTAATTAAAAAATTTAATTAAAACTAAACGTAAATTAAAATGAATTACATTTAAATAAATACATTCAAATACAAATTTTAATTATCATGAATTAAATTAATTAAATTAAATGAAAATAATATCCAGCATTAAAAAAGTAAAATATATAACTAATACAAACCAGTTTGATTAATTACATTAACCTTATATAATAATGAAAATAAGGAATTAAAAGCTATAATCAGGACGATAGCAGTTTCTGTAGCAGGTTCTACATTATACTATACTATACTTCTGCCCTCAAGTGTACAATCTTATAGAGCTTTGCAGTAAATCTTTCCCTTTTGGAAATAATTTAATGTACATTGATGTACGTTTGTGACGTATTATTTCAATTATAAAGTTTTACTCTAAAAGTGAAGTATATTCACACTTCCAGGTGAAAGATACGTCCGGAACGTACAAAACACGTGCTCTTGATGGAGAAAAGGAAGAAAGTACGGTTTAGTACCGTTATTACTGAGAGTAGCATGAATTAAAATAGAATTAATCTGAAATAAATGAAATTAAAACCTGCAGTAAAACGTAAATTAAACAAACAAGCAACCAAAAAAAACAAAACAACCCCAAATCACTATATCCCGTATCACTAACCCAAACCAGTCTCCCTAAAAATAAAATAAGGAATTAAAACTTACAATTTATTGCTTCATATAATCTAAACAGGTCAGATTGTGGTAGCAGGGAACAGATTTTTAATGCACTAAAAATATGTTATATTAATATTTTAGTGCTAAGTTGCTACATTTACTGCATTCAGAAAGAGAAAACACTCAGAATAAATGTTTGTCCTTTAAACCTTTATGTGAGAAAGTGGACATGATGCCTTTAACACACACTTTTATTGTAAATTAATGTTAGATTCAACCTTGTAGAAACTAATGTCCATCCTCATCTCAGTATCTACACAGCTGGGTCTCTGGGGCAGATTTCCTGATCGAAAAGCTCGGGAGCCACTTTTTTCCTCACACACACACACACACACACCCACACACACACACACACACACACACACACACACACACACATCCCTAATGACATTTAAACCATTTTTGATAAACTTGGACAGTAGGGTGACGTCGGAGTCAGAGACACGTTCACCATCTAACTAAGCGTCCTGCTGAACGTCCTGCATTCATTTCCAGAACGGTCCGTTAGAGTTGCGTGTTTTGTAAATAAGTGTGTACGTTTGCGGGTGTGATGTGGGCAGATGAACCTGGAGGACGAGTTCAGTCACATGTCTCGTTATTTAAAGTCTAACTCGTCTGCTGTCTCGGCTGCTGGACGCGCTCTCAGAGATTTCACTCCCACATCCACGCCGCTGAGACGCTTATAATACAAATCATTAAAAATAAAGAAAACAATAGTAAAATAATCCAAACAAAAGCTAGCT
This sequence comes from Parauchenoglanis ngamensis, assembly GCA_030014255.1. Taxonomy (NCBI): domain Eukaryota; kingdom Metazoa; phylum Chordata; class Actinopteri; order Siluriformes; family Auchenoglanididae; genus Parauchenoglanis; species Parauchenoglanis ngamensis. Next base: position 16,037,376 of record JAQMYM010000020.1, read on the forward strand.
AACAATAATACTAAAAATTCAAAGGCAAATCCTGAGTTTATATATATTTTACATTTTACAGCAACTGCTTTGTGTTTTCTAAGTTTATTTAAAATCTCATGTAACATTTAAACTACTAATACAAAATATTCTTGGATTCTGGAAGGGTGGAGCGATATGCTAAAAATATCATATCATGGCACCCAAAGACTTCTTTACAATCACCTGCGTGATAGCTTAGCATTCTCTGAATAAGATTCTGCATTTATTTTGGCACAAAAAAGAATTCAAGTTGTACGGATGTTTCTGTACGGGCTGGGCCATGTGGCTCACACACTTATTTAATGTGCACAAAAATGCTATAACACCAAAAAGGAGGAAAAAGAAACATTTTACAGTAATAAAGATCGAAAACTTTACAAACCTTAACATTAATCATCAGCTTTCAGCCGGAGTTACAAATATACAAGGCCTAACTAATGCATTGTGACAAAATGTATCATGATACAGATATTATTATATCACCGTGTCAGGCAGTAGAACCCATTTTTACAAATCTAAGAGCCTTTAAATATAGAAAGGAACCTATAAAGTACCCTTTTGTTCTAGTGTGTGTGTATTATCGGGGTGAGTGTGCACTGCTAAATCCAAATTATTGCTCATTATTTTCTTTTTAACAGCAGGAACCTGGCCGGAGTTTAACATTTAGCTTCTTCCTTTCTTGCTGTACTCTTAATAAGGGGTTCTATGAGGCTCTACTCAAAAACACTCTGTTGAAGGGTTCTATTGCATGGCAATGAAAAACCTTTACAAGTTCTAACTTTTTAAGAGTTTAAAGCTTCAGAAATGTAAAGGGTTCTTTAAGAGTCCGTTGGTTAATTAATAGTCATTTGCTTCCTAAAAAGGTTCTTCTTGTAACCCTTGCTAACAAGCAAACACTCTGTTGGATGGTTCTATAGAATCTTTAAGGGTTCTCCTAGAGGTCCAACCTTTAAGAGTTCTAAATTTTTAAATGTAAACCTCTGTAGAAAAATGGGTTCCTCAAGGGTTCCTCAGGGTTCATAATATAATTACAGTGTTCTAGCTTCATAGAAGGTTCTGATTAGAACTCCCTTTTTGTTGTAGTGTTCAACATAGAGAGTTCCCCCAGAGGAACAAGCCAAGAACTCTTAAAGGTTCCAAGTCTTAAAATGTACAATCTTATTTAAAAAAAAAGGTTCTTCAAAGGTTCTTTAATGGTTCACTGGATAATTAAGGGTTCTTAGCTTCTTAAAAGGGTACTGATGCTGTGCTAGGGTTCTACATGTGGATTCCCCCAGAAGTCTGTATTACATTTCCAAACCTAATATTGACCTTATAATATTTAAATTTAAAACAAATTATCAATTTACATTTTTTACCCGGAGCTTCACAAAGACAAAGTACACACACTTTATATAAATATTATATGATGCTACAGATGACCATATAAAAGTCTAATTTATCCCACAGCAGTTTTAAAATCAGGTGTTGATTAATTTTCTATAGCAGCAGCAGTGCTAACAGTGGCACAGCTTTATATTCATCTTCATTTACTTCATAAAGTTGCATTTACTTTTAGTTGACCTGTGCATTTATTAAATAATAAAAGGAATCTGATGCTATTGCGCCGTGTTGGGGTTCAAACCAGAGTGAAGAATCTCTTTAATACTCTGAACATTACGACCTTAAAGCATGTTTCAATCACCTGGGTCACTGGATAAGCACTTAAACCATGATATTGAGTCCTGGGTCAGCTCTTAAATCCTCTGCACGGGGATAAATAGTGCGTATCGATCGTCTTTAGCGGGTGGAGCAGCTAAATTATCCTCCTGTCCCATTCTGTCTGACAGCTGGTATTCCTCACTCCTGCCTCCCTCCTTCACTATATTTTCCCCACCAAACACGCAACCAGTCATGAAACTGTAAAATTACAAAAATACCCGACATGAGAAACCCACGGGCGTTTCACCTGCAGGAGTTCAGTTAGAGTGTAAACACTGTGTGTTTATTTAATTTAATAGGAATTTATTCTTCCACGCCTGAACCTCAAATAAATTTGTGTCAGGCTGACTTTAGCACTGTTGTTGTTCGATGCCATGGTGAGTTGGAGATTTATTTTAAATCACTTGTTTTATTTTATGGTGGTGGTCATCGTGTAGTTTACAGGCTTTTGTAAAGTTTACAGTGGAAATTCCCAACTCACTTCAGAGTAACTGTGATCAGAATGGGTTCTAAGTAGAACCAAAGTTTCAAAGCTAAGAACCCTTAATCATCCAATGAACCATAAAGAATTTTCCATTTTTCTAAAAGTGTGTGTATTAACTGGGTAAGTGTGAGGTACAAACCCCAATTTACTGCTCATTATTTTCTTAACATCAAGAACCTGTCAGAAGTTTAACATTCAACTGTCTGGGTAGAAAAGTTCTTCAAGGGCTCTTTAAGGATTCTTTAATTGAAGGTTTTTAGCCTACTATAATGGTTCTAGTTACACGCTCTAGAACATATTATGGAGAAAATAGTGACCAGTAACCCTAAGCCTTTATTATCTACTGAACTGTCGAAGAACCTCCTTTTTTCCAACAGGTGCTTAGCTTCCTAAAATGGTTCTACTTGGACCCCTTTCAGATGGGTTTAGATTATAATGATAATAGCTTATAATTTTACTTTGTATAATTTACATTTGTGAACCCAGGGATAACCACTTACTTACCCGGTTAATACACACCCTCAGAAAAAAGGTATTTCAAGGGTTCCTCATGGGTTCAATGGATAATTGAGGGGTAAAACTTTGGAAATTATTTATTTATTAAAATACTGGAACCTTTAGTGCTCCAATTAGAACCATTTTTGGAAACTAAGAACCCCCTAATTTTCCAGTGGACCCTTAAAGAACCATTGAAGGGCACATTTTTTCTAATAGTGTATGTATTAATGCTCATATAGTTTAAGTGAATTTCCTCGCCTGAAACCAGTTTCAGATTCCTGAAATAAATATTCACGTGACCTTTGAACTCGAGTAATCAACTCTGAAAATGGCCATTAGAAAAAAGTTTTAATTGGATGACTAAAGGGTCTTAGCTGCTTTAAAGAATTCTGCTTTGAACCTCTTTAAATAGGGAAACTTTAAGACATCCCCCAAAAGAGAATAATGAACTGGATAATTATAATTGGATGATTACATTTTTTTAATTCCAAAAGGGTTCTACTTGGAACCCTTCCTAATGGTTAAACACTCTCTTATAAGGCTCTACACAGAGGGATCCCTCAGAGGAACAAGAACTTTCAATGGGTAAAAATGGTTCTTCCTTAAGGGTTCCCAACAGAATGTTCAAGAAACTTTAATGAACATCATACTGAAGATTCACAAAGACAAATGTTTATTTTATTATGAACACTTTAATCAAAATTTGTCTCATGGGCAGGCATGTTCTATATTTCCCGTGATTCTATAATTATAATGTAAACTACTGAAATGTCTTTCAGGTTACTTAAATAAATTTGCATCAGTTTAAATTTCTCACCGTTGGATTGAGGCTTTATTTTAAAACGCTTATTTTGATTTATGATGAGCCACATGGTGTAACGTCCCAAGTTTCAAGTTTCGGAAAGAGGATAAGCTTTGGATTTGTGTGTTTACAGATCAGTGGAAGTTCCCTATTGACTTCAGAGTAAATTGAAAGCTGAGAACACACTTTTACTTGTACTTCCATGATGGAAGTATTTTACTTTTGCAAATTAAATTTTTATATCACATTAGTTAGGTAGAAATTAGTTAACATTTATTCCTAAATAATGACCACGAGCTTTTGTAATGTCCACTTTCTTTTGGTGCATCAACAAAAAAAAATGAGAAAAAGAAGCTGAATTTTAATCAGCCATTTTCTTTCTTCCCGCAGGCCCTGGGCTCCAGATGTCCCACTGCCTGAAATTGTCCTGGGTTGAGACCCAGCGGAGTGTAACGGAGAGGAAAGGAGGAGTCGTGGGCTTCTCAGCTTCTCAGCTCCAGGGCTGCCGTTGCAATTTCACACAGGCTCTGGGCCAAACGAGTCCTGCCGTGCTTTGATATTTTAGCATGGATGGCGCCAATCACGGAACCTCTGCCCTCAAAAACGAGACTGTGGCGCTGAGGTGGAGGACTAGCAATTATCGAAGGATTAACCTCGGACTTCCTCTCTGTGAACTTTGCATTAGTGCGATCCTATAAAGCACCTCGCTGGATTTACTTCTCCTCCTAGTAAACCACAGATTTTGTGGGTGGCTTTGAGGTTTTTCCTTTCGTTCTTTCTCATTTTCCCACAATGGAGTTCCAAGTCGGACTGTGGAATAATGATTGGACCTCATTTGTTCGATTTTGGTTTACCGTATTGCTGAGCTTGCATGTGCAGTTTGATCTCGTTGCATCATGTCCCAAAGAGTGTCGTTGCGACAAAATGTTTATTTACTGTAATGAGAGGGGTTTGACATCTGTGCCTCTGGGTATTGGGGAGGGATACAAGATCCTCTACCTTCACAACAACCAGATCAACAGTGCTGGATTTCCGATGGAGCTTCACAATGTGGCATCAGTGGACACTGTCTACTTGTACGGGAACCAGCTGGACGAGTTCCCCCTCAACCTTCCCAGAAATGTCAAAAAACTCCATTTGCAGGAAAACAACATTCAAACCATTTCCAGAGCAGCACTTGCCCAGCTACCAAAGCTGGAAGAACTGCACTTGGATGACAACTCCATCTCCACAGTTGGGGTGGAGGAAGGTGCTTTTCGGGAAGCGGTAAACCTTAAGCTCCTCTTCCTTACCAAGAATCACTTGAGCAGCATTCCTATCGGATTACCAGCAGATCTTAAGGAACTGCGTCTGGATGAAAACCGCATCGCAGAGATAGATGAAGGAGCTTTTCAAAATGTTACCAATCTACAGCGCTTGCTGCTAGATGGAAATCTTCTGGAGGATAATGCCATCGCTCCTGGAACCTTTAAGAACCTGGTCAACCTGAAGGAACTTTCATTATCCCGGAATTCTCTCACGATGCCGCCACCTTTGCTGCCTTCTGTATCCCTTACTAAACTGAACCTGCAGGAGAATCAGATAGAAGACATCCCCGTTTTGGTTTTCTCCGAGCTTAGGAAGCTTCAGAAACTTGACCTAACATCTAACTTGCTACAGACTGTACCACAAGGCGTGTTTGATGGGCTAAGAAGCCTGGCATCTCTCAATGTTCGAAGCAACCCTTGGCGCTGTGATTGCGCTATTAAGTGGATTGTCGTTTGGCTGAAGTCCTTGCCGTCTTCTGTGAATGTTCGTGGATTTGCATGCCAACAACCAGACAGGCTAAAGGGAATGATGATCCGAGAACTCGACCTTGACATCCTTCAATGTCCGGCTGGTACTGAAATCGATCCATGGCTCACTCGCTCACCTTCATCTCCATCACTGCCTCGTAGAACCACTATGCTTCCCAGAACCACCCCCATTACCACCATGTCATCCACAGTTTTCCACCCAACTACAACCAATCCCACGCCTCCTGTGCCCAATTTCCCACCCGCTCCCTATCCTCCCTATGAAGACCCTTTGAAAATATCCTTGAATGTTGTGAACAGCACGTGCGTTGAGGTTAGCTGGGAATCTTATTTCACCGTGACAGCTTACAAAGTCACCTGGGTCAAGAGAAGTCAGAATTTAATGATGGATATTAGTCAAGATAGGACGGTCCCTGGAGAACAACGGAGACTTAACTTGTATGACTTAGAACCTAGATCCAAGTACCGGATCTGCGTTTACATTCTGGATTCCTTGAACAGTTATAGACCCGGAGAGGATACGATCTGTTCAGAGATCAGGACCAAATCAACCTCTAGAAGCCCCAACAATCCGTCTGAGTCGGATCAGGTGGCCCAACAGGACGTTGCATCTACGTTCCTTTTAGCTGGTGTGATCGGTGGTGTTGTGCTGCTTGTTTTGATAATATTACTTAGTCTCTTTTGCTGGTACATGCACAAGAAGAGCAGATCTTCCTGTTCCTCATCCAAATGGAAATACAACAGAGGCAGGAGAAAAGATGACTATTGTGAAGCTGGCACCAAGAAGGATAACTCCATCCTGGAAATGACTGAGACCAGCTTTCAGATTGTGCCACTGAACAATGAGCAGCTTCTAAAGGGCGATTTTAGGATCCAGCCCATTTACACCCCCAACGTTGGCATTGGCTACAGAGACTGCCACCTCAGTAACAATAGCATTGTTTATTGCAAGAGCAGCAATGTTCCTGGTGTGGAGTTCTGCCACACATGATGCTATGACTATTTTTTAAAGACATAATAAACATTCAGTGTACAATTGTACAATGCACACACACAGTTTTATATCTAAATCTAAATATGAATATATCCCCCCATGGTAATTTATATTGGGGTCAGTTACGTGGGATTGGGCTTTCGGTTTGTTCCTTATTTTTCTTAGCAAATGGTTTGTAATTAGCCTGGTGGACCTGGTGTAAGTCAGTTGTGTTTGTACAATCAAGGCTGGTGTTACGTGCATTAGTGCAGATTTTCTGCCTCTCGGGTGTGAATATGGATACCCCGCTAAGAGCCGAAATACAAACCCCTGCGGAGAAACAGTAGTTAAGATAACAAACTGGTCAGGAAAATTAAACAGCGCTGATTAGCCTGCAGTGGAAAAAATAATACAGGAGCGGGGCTGTTTTTACTTTTTTGTGCAGTCTTGTTGTCGACGTGGCGGAGTGAAGCAGTCGTTCAGGAAATGAGCTTTTTGTGAAAGTCACATCTGAACACGGTTACAACATTTCAACACCACAAAAGCTTGTCAGGGGCCAAGAGCAAGAGCTTGTGAGATGATCTGTAAGCTGGTGTAGTGTTTGGTTTGGCTTTCTGCCACCAGAGGGCAGGTTTTATTCCTCTGGAGGATTCTTTCAACCATTAACCAAATGTTACAGATCCAATGCCACTAATTTCATATTGCTTTTTTTGTTTTGCTGTCGTGTTTAGATTTTCATCTCGAACAAAGTCAGATATACAGAGGGTTGCTGGGGTTTTGGGAGGTTTTTGGAGCAGGTGTCTATGAGCTCCTAAACTCAATAGCTGGCATGTATCTTGCTCTGGAGGCTCCTTACAAATTATTTTAGCAGATTTACAAATTATACACCCTTCCTCATGAGCAGTGGTGTCGGTGGTGCATTGTCATCTCATAAAACAATGTTATTTTTGGTCCATATTGAGTTCAATACCTCAAATAGTCATCCTTTCTGCGTCATTCACTTTGCCGGAAATCTAGATTTCTCTCTGTTACCTCTTTTGTGCTTACAGAGTTACAGATATGTCTTAGATTTTCCTCTGTTTTCCTTTTACTGATCAAGTGCTAGTTTAATCAGGCAGCTGTTTAGGTAGGATGATGAATTGTGGGGCAGCAAAAAAGCTTCTTGAACTGAAGCAAAGTGGTATGTGCCAGAGCTCAGTTTGCCCTCAGATCCCTGCATGAGCGCAATTAAAACTATTTTTAATGCTGCGCTGGTTTTTCCAAGCCAGGGCGCCTGCTTAGGGATGCCATTTTTTTTTTTACCATGGAGAACTCCTTATTATGCACTGTTACTCTCTGACTTTATTTGCTTTGACAAGATTTTATTTCGTGGGTCAAGTTCAAAGAATCTCTCCCCTCTCGCTCATAATCCCTGGTTCTGAAAAAAACAGGAGAAAGAAAAAGAAAAAGGACGAGAAATATGCAGAGGTTATTTTCACCCCGGAGGGATGAATCAGGAGCGAGAGAGAGAGAGAAGAGGCTGATTGAAAGCATTTAACCCTTTGCAGGCCAGCAGGGTATCATTTTTAAGAAATAAACCCAGATTGTGAACATCATCGAGCTCAGATTGCTAAGAGCACAGATATGATTTGAACTCCACATGTTCGAGCTGTAAAAAACAAAAAACAAAACCACAAGTATTTTGTTCATGTAGCAAAAACAGATGTGTCTCTGAGAAAGAAAGAAAGAAAGAAAGAAGGAAAAAAGAGCTACTGGACTCATGCGGCTGTTGAGGTCTTTTTCTCAGACTGCATTGACCTTCATTTTACAGAGCATGAGTTTATGTTTGAGAATTAATACATTACTTACACAAAACAACCTTTATTTTATTCAGAACTTTTTTAACGTGCAGTTCATCAACAAACAGTCCTAACTTTTTCTTATGCCAAAAAGTTTCACATGTTGTTCTATAAAAAAGTCTAACTGTGCTATAAGAGAAATGAAACAATGTTATAGGAGGTTTATAATGGAGGTCAGGTTGGTCACAGGAACTCCATCGCTGCAGCTTTTCTTGCTTATGTAGAACGATGCTGCTGATTCACCAGGGCAGCATTTTGAGGATAAAGTAGCTAACATGTAATGTAGCCTGTAGCCTCCAGTTTAGCATTATACACCAATGCACTGTGTGGTTTTTGATACACAGTTTGCCAAATGCTAAATTGGCATCACTCTACTAATTACAGAATTTTTCTTCTTGAACAGCTTGTTTATGAAGCGTTCTAATTGGATGACACTTTCCTCTTCGGCCTTTGCAGCATCTCTATCTTGCTCTAAATGACATGATCTTCATACTGATCTAAATTAAGACTTTAAAAATTAACATCTAAGATTTTTTTCCCCGAAAGCACAAACTCTGCATACATAGCCATAATGATTAACAGCTCATGCGTACTTGGCGATCATGCTAACGCTTCCTGAAAGTGAGCACAGAAGCTCAGAAACATTCGTCCACTTCGGGATTTTTTTGTGAAGGCGGATTTTAACGAACAGTTGTGGATTTAATGCGTCATGTCTCATAAAACTGTACACCCCCCCCCCCCCCCCTCTCTCGTGGATTTTGTTCTCCACAAGCCGACGTTCACTGATTGAGACCAGACTGTTTTTTTTTCTTCTAAAATTCATGACGATCGGTTTTAATCATCAGCTGCACCTCTAAAGTTTCAGAGAAAGAAGGCGGGAGTGGAAATTACCGAGACGACATTTTGCATTATAATGACGCTGTGACTCAGATGTTGATGTTTTGTGTTTATTTGCAGCGCATATCCGGCGGTTCCGTGTTAATGAGCGCACTGATTCCGACTGAAATCATTGTGGTGAGGTGATCTGAACAGAACGCTGTTGCAAATTACTGGCTAAATGTCCTCAAACCTTTAGTTCCACTTGGAGAAAGTGGAACCTTCCAAACATCAATCCTTATTTAATTACTAATTATTTAATTATTTAATTTTAATAAAGAACACACACTTGCTTATTTTGGAAAACCCAGATAAAGCCATAATGTTTATAAATCTCAAGTATTTCAATTTTTAGCTTTACTTTCAGCTCCAAATCACTAAATCATAACATTTTATTTCATGGGTTAAACTGGATAATCCCGAGATCCACAGCGACCAAAGTGACTTATTTCCTTTTCCTTTTTTTAATTTCACAATCTCATTGTTGTCTCATGTATGTGCCTTGAAAATGAATTTACAATGTAGTCCTCGACACCTTTAATGTTTTTTGCACAAATTGTACATAAAGAAGTTTTTTCTTTGTTTTTTGTTCGTTTTTTTAAATAAAGAACTTGGATTTGAATGGTGAGTTTGTGGTGTTTAAACATCTCAGTAAAACCCAGCAGAGGATTCTTCTTTAGAAAGTAGATTGTAAAAGGCAGTGCTCCAGCAAACTGTGCTTTCTACTTTTATTGAATAACATTAGCATCTCAGCTAGAGCAGTCCAGTTATGACTGATAATCTGCATTCACAAATTCATTTTACTTTCCATTATTTTTAATCATTTTAATGGGTTTTTTTTTACCCAAAGCTGCTAGTTTGCTTTAGCTTACTTGCTGTGATGCTAGTATGCACTTTAGATTGTTAACTCTAATGCTAGCTTACTGTTAGACTCTTGGCTACGATGCTAGTTCCTGGGTTGGTCTGCTAGTTATAATGCTAGTATAAGTATAGTATAATTATAATAATGCTAGTTCATAAATAAGCCTTAGACTGCTACTTCTCATGCTAGCTTTGCATTAGACTGCTACTTCTCATGCTAGCTTTGCATTAGACTGCTACTTCTCATGCTAGTTCGGCATTAGACTGCTACTTCTCATGCTAGTTCGGCATTAGACTGCTACTTCTCATGCTAGCTGGGCATTAGACTGCTACTTCTCACGCTAGCTGGGCATTAGACTGCTACTTCTCATGCTTGTTCAGCATTAGACTGCTACTTCTCCCGCTAGTTCGGCATTAGACTGCTAGCTTATTTTTAAACAGTTGGCTATAATTTTGGCATATGATTAGACTGCTAGTTATAATGCTAGTCCATAGTTTGTATATTGAAAAGCTAGTTCGTGTGTTTATTATAATGCTTTTTGATGGTTAGTACTTTAAAGAGTTACTAGTAAATTACCAGTAAATGTTTTTTGAAATAATAAATTATGATTTGCCTACTATACTGCTGCTCCTATATTATTAGATTCAGCTTGATTTAAGTTAAATTGCAATCAGATTTCACATTGCTCTGTATTCAGAGTAGAGTTCAGCACACAGGGAGGATTTAATACTGAAATCAAACATCAGTGTTTAGACCTCTAATGTAAATACGGGCTCGAGCGCTGGTCAGAAGTTAGGCTGGAGTTTGTCTAAAACAGAGGCGTGTCTTAGTTACAGGTATGTTTACTTTACAGAACAGCACATCACATGTCAAGTTGTCACACTGACAAGTAAATGTCAGAACTCCATTTAATTTAAATCAACTCTGCGCTGGATCAAGTGCTATTCTCTGTGCTGCTGAGTAATGAGTGGGGATTATTATGAGTGTGTATATATAAGCGTGGAAACTGTTTTGTTGAATGAAACCAGTGATGAATCTGATCATTACAGCTAGCACTGTTCATGCAGCGATACATTGGAGATACATTAGGCTCCTATTAGATCTATTTCAACCCTCGCCATCTTCTCATTCTCATTTCATCATTTTATGCTTTTCTTTTTCATTTTTAAATCATCTCATACAAAACACTATTTCCTTCTTCTGTCTGCATTTTCTCTTAGGGTTTGAAGGTGAGTGTTTGTGTTTAAACTCAGTGGTCTACATACTGTTGTAAAACCCTGTCTAGGTGTTTAAAATATATATATATATATATATATA
>JAQMYM010000020.1:16066224-16076356 GCA_030014255.1 Parauchenoglanis ngamensis
CACACACACACGCACACGCACACACACACGCGCACACACACACACGCACGCACACAGACACACACACGCACACACACACACACGCAAACACACACACACGCACACACACACACACACACACACACACACACGCAAACACACACACACGCACACAGACACGCACACACATACTGTACATGCACATGATAAAGAATAGTTTGGGTTCGTGTTTGTGGAACCATCAATAAGGAGAGAAAGAGTGAAGATGAAGTGATGTTTATCTCTCGCTTGTAAAGGAGGAATATTTAAACCTGAGAAATCACTGTAGTTGTATCAGTGTGAATAAATTACGAGTATTAAACCGCACTGCTTAGCCATGTCGCATCGAGATTTTACACCAATATAATGCATATTAAAATCCTGAATCGTCCCTTGGAACTTCAAGAAAAAGAAACTTTAAAGCCTATAATGTCTAATCTCTACATTCTAGAAGCCTGGAGATCAGAACAGACTGTCTTTAAAGCACCGAGCCGCCCGAGCGAGGGATCAAGGAGTAGGGAACAGGCCTGCATTTGGAAAACTGCCCGTGTGTGTGGTAAAGGTGTGAGAACATGATTGCTAGGCAACTGGGAAATATCCAGGCCAAGTGTCAGATCAAAACCCCAAAATGTCTGATCATGAGAGGGAAAAGGTAAAGAACGCGCCCCCTCAGGGAGTCTGGAAAGTCTCCTCAACCCCTCGCATGACATCACACCCAGCATGGCCTCTCCCACTGTCAACAGAAATTAAAGTACTCTTTTTACCAGATAAATCCACATGCAGTGCGTAAGAGCATTAAAGTCACCACTCGTGTTGCTATTCCTGCTGCTAACACAGTTCACGCTGTCATGGAGGAATCCATGTTTAGTCCCACTTTGCTGTTCAAATGCACCAAGATCAAAAAATGACGTGGTTCCCAGTTCCAACTTCCTGCTTCTGAGATAAGTCGAATGCAGTATTAGCTAATGACTTAACCTAGCAATTTTCCGTGCTAGCACGTAGCTGTTATGTGTTTTGTGTGGACTGTGTGGCAGTAGAAACAAGCTGGAACCATCTTAACATTAACACTTAGCATCAGAAGTGTTTGTAAATTACTATGGCTATACTTACACTCACTTGTATTAGAAGACAGCTGTACACATTTGTAGGCTGTCCATCAATCAACAGGGTGGAGTAATAAAGAGGAAGTAGAATTAACGCTGATAGAACACACAGCTAGCCAAATTACACAGATTACACTTTCAAAATGTCACATGAAGCCTGAGTGCTAATTCTGAACACACTGACACAGTTGTTGTTGTTCTTTATATACAGTAATTTATATAAAACAAGTTGGAATATTTATTAAGTTGCAGGCTGTAAGTTAGCCATGTGTTAGCGGGCAGCTAAACAGCGCCTCAGAAATGTAGCACATGTTGACTCTAAAGCTCTGGGATTAAAGGGCAGAATTTCCTGGGCCTGCTCTCTGTACCTAGACCTCTGGGTTATCTTAGCAGTCTGGCTAGTGTTTTAATTCTCTCTGGATGTGTTTACCCATGAGGTGACTGCGTGTACCAGATTGTGAAATGATCCAGATCATGACTGGGTCAGTGTGTGAAGCACAGCAGAGGGTGGAGCTCACAATCCTGCGCTGGAGTTACGACATCGAGGTGCATCCATCACTGTGACGCACGCTACGTCTAAACTCTAAACACTCAGAATAAATATCAGGACGGAGCAGGATCTTTTGTCTTTGTTATTCTTTATTCACTTCACTATCAGAAGCTGAACAAAAGTCTATCAAATACAGAGGAATGTAGATTAGTGGAATAAAACAAGGTTTTAACAATATAAATAATTTAAAAAGATCCCTTCTCCCTGTGAGATATCCGAAAGCCTTACAGTTTCATGCTAGCGTTATCTACAAAAAGCCATGAAACTTCACAGACTAGGCAGTAAAGCAGACTGTCCCCCTGTACCCACACCACAACACCACTCACATGGACAAGATAACTGCACACACACGTGTCAGACATTCACTCATCCCATAACTGGAAAAAAGAGCTGCGTATCAAAGGAAAAATATCACACGACACTTCCAATGTAGTCCACGTGATCGAGTGTCCGTGTGGGCCGGACTTGGAAAAGGTGCTGGAAAAATGCAGCCGGCTCGTAACACAAGAATGAGTCAGCGCAGAAGTGATATTAAAAACAACAAGGAAAAAAGGCCTTGGATGTCCATTTCAACAAATTTGGACATCCACATTCCACTGTAAGGTTCACAGGGACTGCGAACAGCACAGGGTCTCAGGAGAGATGGAGACTGAGATAAACAAGTGTCGAGAAGAGAAGCTTTCTGCATTTTTCATTCAGGATTTCAGCCCCAAGAGGCCTCAGTGAAGAACTGGACACGAGCTCTTTCCTGTAAGAGCCTGTACACTGACTAGGTTAATGTGGAATATGTGCTGTTATGAGTAATCAATAAAGACACTGTGTTACAGTTTAGCGCGATCTATATACAACCTACAGCTATTTATCAGGTATAATTGTTTTAGACTCCCCGTTTTGGCCCTTCTTCCCTTGTTATTCACACATGTATACACGCTTCAGTCTGTGTGATGTGATTGCACTGGATGTTCCCTTTTTGGTTTGGGTTTTTCTCTTTACTGTATTTGCGTATATTTATATTTTTTTCACTTGGATTGACACCTTTGTCTCACAGCACAGAAATCTTTAAAGCGATTCTTCTTATCAACCTGTAGAAGTCAAATGAGAGTAACCAAGCCAGCTCCGCCCTTCAGTACAGGTGTAGTACATTAAGGTGGAGAGCTACCTGTGTGTACAGAGCCTGGTGAAGACCAGAGAGGACTGAAACTTTGAGTATCAATAAAAACACTTATTAAGGAGATCATTTTGTGTGTGTGGACTTCAGTACATGTGCTATACAGTATCCTGAAAAGCTTCTTTCCTAAATACCTGAGATTGTCATTAAGGTCACGAAAAGCCTTCAATCGGCCTATGCTATAGAAAACTTGTTTTTTGTTGTTATAATAAGTAATATGGCAACAAAAGCTGAATTACTTTAAGAAATGATGAGCAGTCAATCTGGACCTCTACAAACATTCTGAACGATTCTTCAAGTGCAGTGACAAAACCATGACCTGAACCTGGCTCTGATAAAGACCAGCGCAGGGGAGGACGGCCACGCGTCAGCGCTGCTGCAGCTCAGGAGCATTCTCGGCACTGCAGAGGGTGGGACTCCTTCAGCACGGTTGGAGAAGCACTCAGGTGGTTCCTCTGGAAGAGTCTGAGATCGTCACAGAGGAAGAGGGTTTATTTTAAAGAGTCGAACGTTTCAGAACATTTTGACATATTTGATTTGTATTACTTCACTGCCTGAACAACTTTAAGGTGGATAAAATAAGTTCACACACACATTATTCATTTAAATGATATTGTATCTTGGGGATAATTTAGTTGCATCATTGGAGCTACACTTTATAAACTTCCTGAAACAATTCCATTAACAGAACGGTTTATTATGCTGGTGTGATGTATGATGTGTGCTTGGAGAGTCTATGCTCAACGGTGTAACAGCCTGTGCTTATGATGCCAGTGACAAGTAATAACTCTAAAGTAATGGCACCCCATTAAAGATTAAACCATTTTGCAGCTCAGAATGTTTGTGTAATTTGAGATGGCCTTATTCGGCTCTGATGTTGCGTCAGACGTCGTGTTGGTCTGCACAAGCTGCAGGTGACATTGTTGAGGCACAAATTCTGCACATCTTATCCAGGAGGATTTGTTGTTGTTGTTGGTTCAAATAAAATGGTATAAAGAATGATATTGTGAGCTCACCTTCACATAAATTCCACTGGAACAGAAACCAGAACAAGTTCATGTCATGATGACATCCCTGAGCACTGTGCTGGAGAAGCTCTACACGACTCCACAGGAAATGAAATACGGAGCAGCTTCAATTGGTTCAAGAGCCGCTGATGGCTCAGTGGTGTGTGTGAGTGTGTGTGTGTGTGTGTGTAAGAAAACATCTGGCTCTTGGTTTCTTGGATGATGTTCTCCTCAGGAGAGCTGAGGGTTTCCTCTGTCCCGTCCTCTAACCCCCTCTCTGGCTCTGGATGAACAGGATCAGTGATCGCGGCTAAATCATTTGATGTTCCAGCGTTTGTGGTTGAGGACGTGACCCGGCGAATGTGCTGAGGCAGGAGGAAACAGTTCTGTGACTTCAGCAAGAGAGTTTAGTGTTTATTAGGATTGGCAACACGGCACTGAGCTGCTGCTGAGTCTTTGGTTATAGTCATTATGTCACCCGAAATAAATTCATGGGTACGTCTATCACACGAGCCAGTGCGAGTCGTGACGGGAAGCTTGCTTATTAATGCGTAAATAAAGGATGAGGCATATTGATAAACATCATGTTGAGCACTTACAGACTCTGTGAGAACATTCTGAACGAAAAGAACTGAAAAAATATGGATTTATAATGTATATCCCTTATTAGACTAAAAAATAAACAATTAAAATATATTTTTCCTACATTGAATGTTTCCTAATGAATTATTATTATTATTATTATTGTTGACAAAATAGTTATGCTATTTTGCTCCCAATAATCCAGAGTACAGATTGTGTCACATGCACACATAACAGAGTCAGATTTCATCTTTATTCTCAGCACGGCTGCCACAGAAACAGAGCTGGAGATAAATATTTATTACAGATTCATACACCGTCTGCAATCCCAAAACAATCCACAGACGAGGAGTTGCTAATAAATAAAGCCAACACTTGAAATGCAGCATGTAAATGCACAAGATATCAATGCCAGGGCTGTGTGAAGGGGAATTACAGTGTTAATACACTAAGCTAGTGAGACACTGCTAACTCAGGATCTGAACAAAGTCAAGGCAGAAGCTGAAGATGCCGTCATGCTTCGAGACGCTGACGCTGGGACATGCTTACTGAAACTTTAGGCATAAAGCTGTAACATACAGGTAAAGAATTCCTCATATAGAGCTAGAACCTGCGTCTGTGTGCATTTAGCACTGAAACGCTAACAGTAGCCGAGTGATGTTTAGACAACAAGCTGCTGCTAGTCAGTGCATGCTAGCTCCATCTAGATTACTGTCTCTTGGGTGAAAATGAGAGTTTAATATTGGACAAAATGTAAACTATTTTAAATATTAGCTTCACTTTGAGACACTAATCACTTCAGTTAATGGGACTGTGAAGTGGCGCTACTTGAAATCAGTTCCAGTGGGTTTCATGTTTTTTGTCCTTATTTCTTGTTTCCATTTGCAGTTGTCAGATTATAAAATGCTTGCCTAGCAACAGTAAGAAACAATTAACCGCATTCTGTTCCAAATTCATTATTCATCATTCAGCTCGATCTACAAGAGGATAATTACTGCATTATTAATCTGCAAGCTTTCTTTTTCACTCCCTTTTTGGGACACGTAGGAGCGCCACTGAGAGCAGCACTTTTTCTCAGCAGTTATTAGCCTGGACACCCAACTGACCTGCTCATCTGCGTTTAGTGTCAGATTCACTTCATTCATGAGACTGAAAGTTTCATAAAGAGACGCAACTCTTACTTTTCTGTAATCGTCCATTTTTCTGCCTATAAAAGTTTAATGGTGTTTGTGGTGTCGTGTAAATTCCCTTTAGAGGCTTTAACAGATCTGTTTATGGATCTGTTTTAATCTGGTTATATCTCACTCGCTCCCTCCCTACAGTACTGATGCAGGTCTTTTGTGACTGTGGTTTAAAGGCTTTATATTTTTGTGTAAAGTTTTAATTTGTTCGTAATGGGATAGAAACTATAAAAGCAGGAAAGTGCTTCGTAATTAGTTTGTGAATGATGTTTGGAATGGAATTAAATTTCGCCGGTGAAATTAATCAGTCACGTATTTTTTGTAAATGAGTGTGGTCTCGGATGAGAGACATATTTACTCTGCAATGTTAATTTAATCGGCTTTAATCTTCTCTGTGATCTTTCAGCTCCATACTGACAGCAGAGTGAGGCTAATTTCCATCAGAAGATGAAAGATGTACAGACGAATGAGATCTTTTATTCATGAAGTGGCTCTGATTGATTCTTTTTATTTTCTTAATTGTTTTGCTGTGAAAGAGCCCGACAGGACAAATAAAGTGCAAATTATTTATGCAGAAGGCTGAGTGGAGCTACTAAAAGGCAGGGATGACAG
Source organism: Parauchenoglanis ngamensis (assembly GCA_030014255.1). Classification (NCBI taxonomy): domain Eukaryota; kingdom Metazoa; phylum Chordata; class Actinopteri; order Siluriformes; family Auchenoglanididae; genus Parauchenoglanis; species Parauchenoglanis ngamensis. The sequence goes on from JAQMYM010000020.1 coordinate 16,072,446, forward strand.
GATAGACAATATTATTTGTTGCCTACAGGATTATTAAAGTTGTTTTAAGGGAGTGAAAATGAGAGAAATTGCCCTTGTGCTGACAAAATACTGAAGCACAGAGGAACAGTGGAACTCAGTGTATCAGTGAGGGTCTGAATCAGCAAGTCGCAGCAGACTCGCCCCCTGTGTGGTGAGCAGGTCAGTGTCTGAGACATCAATCATATGCTTCATGACTGAAATTTGTTCCTCTGTCTTGCAGCGAGTTCTGTTTCAGCTCATCCAGTCGGAGTTGGAGATTTAAAGTGGTTCTTCTTCTTGCAGTTATTTTTGCTAATAATCTTTTCTAAACAGTGACATATGAGAATACTATAAAACAACACAAAATGGCAATGAGGTGTGAATATCTTTACATCACTCACACTTGTCTGTTTTAGATGTTGGAGTGAGCAAGCTGCACATTTGCTCAAACCAACATATAAAAGAATCTGAATCAATCTTTTAAATCAACTTAAGTGACTCAAAACTCTGAGATGACTCAATTTCAACACTGTTAGCTTTAAGTACAGTTTTTAAACAGTGTTGCTGATCCTACACCACTGTACACCACCACACACCACCATACACCACCATACACCACCACACACAGCTATACACCACTATACACCACTACACACCACTACACACCACCACACACAGCTATACACCACTATACACCACTACACACCACCATACACCACCACACACAGCTATACACCACTATACACCACTACACACCACTATACACCAACACACACAACTATACACCACTATACACCACTACACACCACCACACACAGCTGTACACCACTATACACCACCACACACAACTATACACCACTATACACCACTACACACCACCACACACAGCTACACACCACTATACACTGCCACACACTAACATGGAATTTCCAGCTTCAGTGAAAGTGTAAAAGTGCTGTAGAAGCAGAAGGAAAACTCAGAGCTATGCATTTTTCAATAATAATCCCTGAAATGCTTAAAAATTGTAATGTAGCAGGGAGAAAGGCCATCCCTGTCATTTTCTCATCTCGCCTGTCCGAGTGTGTGGCTCTAATTGGATGTAACACTCATTTTCCTACCTAATTTCATTAGTCACACAACTTGAGTGAAGTGTGTGCGTGTGTGTGTGTGTGTGTGTGTGTGTGTGTGTGTGTGTGTGTGTGTGGGTGTTCACATCTGTCTTCGTTCTCCATCTGGAATCGAATCTCAGCTGATACAAGCCATTTTTCATCCTCATGCTAATCAAGACTTTAAATTAATCAACTCAAGGTATGATGAATAAAGTTTTTAAAGATGCATGATGTAAAACATTCCATTAGTGATGACATGATGGGTGTGTGTGTGTGTGTCAGACTATAGATAACAACCTAACAATGAACTGGGACATTAATGAGCATGAACAAAATGTCACATCAGGTGCTTTTCCATCATTTTTAAGCGTTTTATTAACCGGCCTAAATAAATTATGTCTTTATTTATAAAAAAATCATGAGTCCAGTGGGACTACATAGACCCAGATCATACATAGTCCCAGTGTCCTACATTCCCAAGCTCTTATATTCCCATGTCCTTCATTTCCAGGGTCATATATTCCCAGTGTCATACAATATCAGGATTCTACATTTCCAGTGTTACAATCCAGAGTCCTATATTCTTGCTTATATTCCAGGATCATATATTCCAGAGATCCTTATTCCCAGGATCTTATATTCACAGGGTCTTCCATTCCCATGGTCCTAGAATGACAGGGTTCAACAGTTACAGGGTCCTCTATCCCCAGGGTCCTATATTCCCTATATTCCCAGGGTCCTATGCCCCCAGTGCTTCATGTGTCCAGTGCTTTAGGTTCCCAGTGATAGTATGTTTGCAGTGTTTTACATTTCCAGGCTTCTCAAGGCTTTGTACTTATGAGTTCTGTTCTGTTCCTAGGGCTCTTCACAAGGACCAGTATGTCCAGGGCCCTATGTTCTGAGTGTTCACTGATCTCAGGCACCTGCATTTCCAAGGCCCTGTATATCCCATTCTTTACTCAGCTAATTATTTTGGCTCGCTTATTCACAAGTGGAGGAACAAGTGTCATGTACAGATCATCATAAAATTCTCTTATATAAATCTCTTACAGTCTGTCCCTGCCTCCCTGCTCAGCCTCACACATCACTCTGTGTCCTGGCTCTGCCTCGGACCTCGCTTCTCCCCCTTGCCTTGCTGGGAACGCCGCTCTCCCCTCCTGTTGTGCAGTCCAAGTCGAAGTCACTTCAGTGCCAGAGGGTGCTTCTGGGACTTGAATTCATGTGTCACCTGAACTACCCGCCCCATCCGCCGCTGGACCTCACATAGCATTGATTGTTTGCACCTAGTTTGAGTTAATTTTCTATTAGTCACAGTATTTATGCTGTGGTTTTAGTATTTTGTTTTTTTGGCATGCATTAATCGTCATGTTGGTGCTGCTAGGCTCTTGTTCTCACCCAAGTCATAGATTCTCATCGTGCCATATGTCTTGTTTTTTGTTCCATTCTAAGAATTTTGTCTCTGTCAAGAGTTTTGCTTGTGTTTTGTAAGTTAAATAAATGTTGCACTTATGTCCCGCTTTCTGTGTGCCTTAGTTAGATACGACGTTCTCATCTATAGGTCTGCTACACTGTGTTGGAGCTTCAGAGTGCTCTGTTCCTCTTGGTTTTGCCCTGCATGCTCCTAACATCCTGTGTATTTCACTAGTTCTGTCTGTAATTCTGTGCGCATGGATCCTTCCCTCAGCATCCTCGGTTATTGAGCGAAATCACTCAGCGTTTCCAGCAAACGAAGCAAAAATCAATGAAGTCCCCACATTCTATCTCATCTCAACCTTCCTGCAGCTTTAATTAATCCCTTAACGAGAGCATTGAGACAAATCGGAGCAGATTGATTACTGGAGGGAAGGAACATTAAAAAATAAAAAGAAACTTGTTCCTTTAATCAAGAGCTTAACTTTTTATCCTTTGAGGAAGGTCACTTTCTTACACCTGCACCTTAAGGTGTGATATCGATTCATACAGGTCATATACACTCACGGTCAGCTAACATACTGTAGAACTTACTGTTGGTTTTGATTTTTACTGAGCGGCAGGAGAAATCTGCTAATCAGTAAAATCAATGTTATATGCCATATATATACTTTAAGGAATTAACAGGTTAAATCAGCATTAAAAGGAAGAAAATGTCATTATTTATTATTTAATGCTCAATGTTTTATTGCTTTTATTTCTTTAAAAAATGTCTGTTAAGTCATTTAATTTTCTTTTATCTGCCTTCACATGTCACTGCTGTAGTTTAGCTTGTGTCAGACCCACAACAAAAAAACACTGCTGCTCTGAAAAAACTAAAGCATTATGTTATTTTGCCATAAACTGCCATAAAAGGACAAGACAAACGCTGAAGGTGCAAACAGCTTTCAGAAGTCAGTAAAACACAATCATTTCCCCAATTTATTGCTCATCATAGATACCACTAATCTAGTACCAGATAAAATTAAAGTCTGTGAATTGCATTCAATTAAGAATATTATAAATAATACATTTTGGATAATTTATAAAGTAATTGTAAAATCATATTTTGTTCTTCTCCTTTTTTAAGACATTTTCTTATTTCTCCTCAAACCTTCGTCCTGTATGACATAAGCGTACTCTGACCTAATGCAGGATATAGTATCTTGAGAACATGTTATCCTTGTTCCTTTTCTTAATCCTTTTATGCCTTACTCATGTAAACTGCATAGCTTTTGTTTTCTTTACTTACATTAATGGTTTATTTGTTTATCTATAACCTTGGAAATGTACTGAGTTTTAAACACGACCCTGTGTCTGACTGCTCATTCTCCAAGCGCATGCTTGTCACAC
>JAQMYM010000020.1:16076456-16089633 GCA_030014255.1 Parauchenoglanis ngamensis
GTCTAAAACAGGGCGTGTCTCAGTTACATTGGGCGGAGTTTGTCTAAAACAGGGCGTGTCTCAGTTACATTGGGCGGGGTTTGTGTAAAACAGAGCGTGTCTCAGTTACATTGGGCGGAGTTTGTCTAAAACAGGGCGTGTCTCAGTTACACTGACAGTTTGATGGAACAATAGCATCACACTGAAATGCAGGTTCTGGCAAATCAAATTAACATCACAGAGTGACAGAGACACACAGACTCTTTATAAACTCCACTCACCTGCAAGTTTTTATATTATTCAAACACAGTGAGTGGAGTTTATAAAGAGTCTGGGTTTGAATAATATAAAAACTTGCAGGAATGTCTGTGTGGAGACACACAGACACACACACACAGACACAGACAGACACACAGACAAGGACACACACACACACACACATACACACACAGTAGCACAGCTTCAGAGGACAGAGAGAAAAGAATAATGATGACCGTGTGGCTGCAGGACTGTGTCTGTGTGTGTGTGTGTGTGTGTGTGTGTGTGTGTGTGTGTGTGTCTGTGTTTGGGGGGGGATTACTGCAGGCCGGCAGTTCAGTGAAGCGGAAAATAGGAAACGTACTTCTGAGGACTTCAGCGGTTTATTCAGCGCAGAGACGCAGAGACGGAGAGAGCAGCGTCGACAAAACTGCGGCGAGCTGAAGAGCGTGCTTAATTGTAACTAATTGGAACTCATCCCCTCAGTGCACATGGCATGAGAGCGAAACTAATCCCACAACCTGCAGCACAGGATACTTTATACAAATATGAAGAAATAAACAGCACGGTGTCGCTCACGCTGCAGAGGAAGAACCTCAGCTCACGTCCATTAATATTCATCATCACGCCACTATACTGCACCGTCCACCATGGAGCTTTAATTACACACACACTCACACACACACACACACACACACACACACACACACAGGGCACGTGTGAAACCGCACAGCTCGGTCCTAAATATTAGCCTGTGATGTTTATTAGAACATTACACCATATTTTTATATTTACAGTTACATTTAAAGTCACTTCCTGTTGTTGCTCACGTTATAGCAGCTATAAACAGTCGTTCCCTCAGCAGCTGCTCTTTACTCTCTCAAAGTTAATAAGACAAAAATGCAGCTTGTTGAAAAACTAAAGAACAGAAGAAAGAAAGAGCTTCCAGTTCCAGCTTTACCTCTGCCTGTTACACAGCGCTGACACTGGAGGCTCCTTCATACAGGATGCACACACACACACACACACACACACACACTTCTCCTACAGAAAACTTCACCATGTCAATTCTTTTTAATCAGTTTATTATCAGTGGCGCCTGCGCTGTACCCTGTGAACAAGCTGTTGCTATAGAAACGATATTTTATCAGAATGAGTGTATTAATATAAAGGTGCGCTGCTCTCAGAGCCGCTGTTACAGAATACTAATCAACACCTGACGACCAATCAGAGTGCAAAAGTCCAATCTGTCTGACTGACTGAGATCAGTGAATGAGAGGGAGGAGTGTGCTAACTGAGTATCAGGTGCTAGCATGTTTGACAGTGACGTGAGCGACGTGTGAACAGGGGACACATTCACACGTTGGTTTTGTGAAAACAAGCAGCTGGTGAACGTGTGTATTAACAATACCGTGATTAAAATTGGAGGTGTAATGAGCTGTGGGGAAAAGCTGCAGGAGGCCGGTGATGAACAAACATGAGTGTGGTGCACACACACACACACACACACACACACACACACACACACACACACACACAGCCTGCCATGAGAATTAATCTGCTAATGAAGATCAGAGGACAGATCAGGTTTGAGTGACAGTTAAAAATGAAACCTGATTAGAAAAACTCCAGAGGATTAAAGTCACACCTGAGTCTGCAGCTTCACCTCGTCATGCTCTTCACCAGCATGGAACAGAAATCTGTTCAGTACCCAGGGTTCTCATTCATGTTTTAAAGAAGCGACTGCTGAGAGCGACTAGCTGGAATTATGATGTAAATAAAATGTAGTTAAACTGTGTCACATTGCTGGCCCCGCCCACTCTGCAGTGATAAAGCCTAGATTATACTTAAAAAAACTAAAACAAGACCAGAATATCTCATAGATTCTTTAAATGCGACTTGCTTGAATGTAACATTTGAAAATATTAGCATACAAAATCTGCCTTTGATATTTGTAACAATGATAAATAGAGCAAAAGAGGAGATTGTGAGTATCTCATGAGCCCATTAGTAAATCATGTGACAGTTCACGAACCCTAGTTTGGTCTAACTTCCTGTCTTCACAAGATAAACAATAGATATAAAGAAGTGTTCACTGTTGACATGCAAACTCAGAAGTAGTGATGGAGGATATTGCAGTGGTGCTGAGGGCTGATTCAGCTCTATCCTGCCCCCTAGTGGAGGCAGCTATTAACCCCGTGAATGCACACAAGATACACAGACAAGCTCCGCCTCCTGTCTTGCCAGCTCTCACTGAAAACAAACGATTCTGGACGCCTTGTAGTGTCGTAGGAGGCTCATTATTTCATTTTTAGCTTTAGCCTAAACATCTTCTGTTTATTAAAATGGCGGCATTCAGAGGCAAACAGCCTAAACACCACCACTAGCAAACGAATCATCTCAAAAAGCAAAAAGAAATGTCAGAAACACAGACAGAGGATGAGCTCTGGTTTCCGAATCCACTGACACTCCTGCACGTGACTGTGGTCATCATTACACCACGATTAAACTTCATGACTGCAGCTCTGTTTTCTCTTTACAGTGTGTGTTCCAGCGTCCTGACCTCGCTTTATTTCCACTGACTCACAGCCGCAGGAGCGACTCACCAAACCACCAAACCGCAGAGTTTAAAAAACCACCAGACCTTTAAAAGTCAACGTGAAAGCTCTCGTTTCAGATTTTCGTTGGTTTCACCTCGAGCTGAACTCGTGTTCTGCCCTGGATGGCGACGCTCTGAATGGAAAACAACGCCTCGAACCGTCGCCCTAAACAATCGGGGCTGTTTGTGAGGTGCGAGAGTGGCGCTGTGGGTTAATGAGGATGTGGGAATACATGAGGATGCAGCCAGACCTCCACTTTCTCCATAACTGTGTGTTTGTGTGGAGATTTTTTTGATGATGAATGTAAAATCACATAATTCCTGATCATCACACACACACACACACACACACACACAGTCTTAATAAAGTGACTCGTCACCACCACAGCCATTTTGTTGCGAGCCGAGTGCACGTCCTCGCTGCCTCCTGCTGATCTCTTTATTATTGCTAACAATCTGAACTCTGCAGAGCCGCTGAGGCCACGTGCTGCTTATTTTTTATAAGATGTGGCAATGAATTAGAGTATTGAGGTCAGGGGTGAGTTTCTGGCCACAGGACGCTGAATGTGGAGATGATCATGGGATTTTGCTATGACTCAGAAAGAGTTACCAGTGCAGCGACACTTAAAGTGACGTTTGATAACACTTTCACCAACTTCCTTTTTTTACTCATTAAAGAACACAACATACTTTTTATCCATTTATAATTACATTTAAAGTTTACATTTAAAAATAGGAAGCCAGTTTCTTCCTGTTCTCAGTTATACTATATGTCTGAAAGTATGGGCACCCCTGTGCATCACACGTATATGAGGTTCTACTCCAAACACACACATGACTGTCCAGAATGTCTGTGTGCTGTAGCGGTAGCGTTTCACTGGAACTGTCCGTTTAAAGAGTGGAGCGTCCGCCGTACAAGCCCCTGTGAATCAGCTGTTGTGTAATGCACATGTTCAGCTTTAATAACAAAATCAGTCTCTGTCCAGAGAAGCGTTTTTGCTCAGTATCAGTATCTGTGTTCATACTAACACACCTGAAGATCACGTGATCATTCACGTACACTGGGCATGTGCGTGACCATATAAACAGGAAAGCAGGTTGTCTACTCTGCAGTTGGTTGCCTAGTGGCAGATGGTGCTGGAATAATAGCTTGCCTCCTGCGCATGTAGGCAGGTGTAGCGTTATAAAACCAGGAGCTGAACATGCATCGTTTCCAAAATACTCCGTTTCTGGCTGTCCACACTAAAATGTTTTCAAATTAAATCAGGGCCAGCAACATTTCAAAAACGCTCCATTTTAGCTTCTCAAAACCTCCAGAGTAGTATGGACATCAGGTGTAAACATGGTAAGTGTGATGTGCTTTATAACTAACCTGTATTAATGTGGATGAAGCCTGAACCTGGGATTTACAGCTGCATTAGTGGCAACGCTGCTGACTCGAACTGACTCGCTTATTCACAAACAGAATCATCTTCATACAATGTCACATTAATACAGATAATTACTTTAATTAATAACAGATTTTTATTCTGTGCCAGAACCATGATGTCCAGGATGGAGCAGATAAGCAGGAAACGGTGGGAGAATGACAATAAAAACACACCGTTTGCCTTAACAGTGAATTAGTTTATCCGCTGCTCAGGCTGGCGTGTGCTTCTGTCCTGCACATTTATATCATCTCCAATAGCTTTCACACAGTCCCAACCAGCAGTAGTTAAATACATGAAATAAAATGCTAATGCTGTACAGTTAATGCTAACTCTCCTGCTGTGCTAATGCACGGTGCTATTGTTACTGATTTAATCAGCGGCCTTCACAGAGCGAGCGAGCGAGAGTTTCTCTGAGTGAAGTGCTGATGAAGCCACCACTGCTCTCACAGGGGACAGAATTAATGTACAGAGGAATAACGCAGACGTGTAGAGTCCGAATCTCACAACGTTATCACATGCTCATCCACGAAAGATATCATTACTATAGCAACCAAACATCAGGTTACAGCTAGAGGACATATCTACAGCTGAGAGAGAGAGAGAGAGAGAGAGAGGAAGAGGGAGAGAGAGAGAGAGACAGAGAGAGAGACAGAGAGAGAGAGAGGAAGAGGGAGAGAGAGAGAGACAGAGAGAGAGGGAGAGAGAGAGAGAGGAAGAGGGATAGAGAGAGAGACAGAGAGAGAGAGAGAGAGGAAGCGGGAGAGAGAGAGAGACAGAGAGAGAGACAGAGAGAGAGAGAGAGAGGAAGAGGGAGAGAGAGAGAGACAGAGAGAGAGAGCGAGAGCGAGAGCGAGACAGCTTCAGCTCCGACTGTTACATTTAGACATTATTTAATTCATTAAGGTTCTGTTGTGCACTCTGAAGGTTGTGTGTTTTTCTCGTCCGTTTATTGACATTGTCATAAATCCAGAGTAGCTAAGAGGATTATTAGACTAATTCACAGACACACAGTTACACAGACGTGATGCTGAGAGTAGCTGTGTGCATTTCACAGATCAGCGGTGTCAGGATTAATACAGCACAGTGCTGAATGTGCACCACATCACTCGCTAGCGCAGCTACATTACATTATGGCATTTAGCAGACGCCTCGTCCACAGCGACTGGCACAAGCGAAAGGACATTAGAGTTTACGTTGATCTAATTTATACAACTGAGCGGTTGAGGGTTAAGGCCTTGCTCAAGAGCCCAGCAGGGGCCGCTTGACCTCACGACCTTTGATCAGTAGACCAATGCGTTAACCCTCCGCATGGTTTAATTTGAAAAAACTGTTAAATATTTTGGGTTATAATGCAGTGCAGTTACCTGGAGACTTCTGAGGTAAATTTATCACACTCAGTAATATGCCACTAATGACGGTTATGCTGATTTGGCTAGCAATGTCACAAGAGCGCTAATAAAAACAAAACAAAACAGTTCATGCGTTTTGGCTTTTAAAAACTGCCAAACGTAAGAGGTGATGAAGTCTCTGTGCAAACCCACAGCGTCCTCCGCAGCTGGTCTGAGGTCAGGTCAGGACGGATCATCGCTGCTGATGATGAAGTTTTCACACATAGTAGGAACTTTTATGTTTATTTTTATTTAACCAGACAAGTCATTAAGAACTAAGAAGTTATTTGCAATGGCAGCCTGGCAAAAGGGAAGGCCTCTCGAGGAAGGGGGTAAGGGCTAAAAATAACCATAGTTAAAGAAAAGACACACATCTACAACTTCTCAACAAGTGTCACATGTAACAACAATGCTGTGCAACCTAACACGCAAACATCAGACAACTTCATCAGGCAAAGACAACAGTAACGTGCACAAGCAGGAAGACAAACAAGACACACAAAGGGACGGAAGTACCGAGCATGCATGTACTGAACGTCACCAGGACAACTGACTACTGAGTACAGACCAGCGTGAGAGCAAAACACAAACCTGTCTGACGCTACTGAGGTCCAGACCTGATTTTGCTCATATCTGGTCAGGGGCATGTTACCACCCGCAGAGGACCCGACTTTTAACAGCAGTACAACATTAAACACTGATAAACTGTCCTCCACCTGCCTGCTTCACACCTCCATCTACAGCAGTCAGAGCCCTGAGTGAGGAGCGCCAGACATGCACAGAGGCGTTTATGGGTAAATGGAGGATGTCTCTTCTTTCCTGACTTCACTCCAGTTCAACACGAGTTCCGAGTGTAATTTCTCATCTCTGTACAAGGATAGAAAAACTCCTCGGTTATCTTCAGTTTTTTTTTTCACAAAACAGCAGCTGGATCTGGAGGAAGACGTTCTCTCAAACGCTTCTGCAAACGTTTTCAAATATGAAACGCGGACGCTGCCTGCCATGTTGTCTCCGCTTGCTTCTCTCTGCTGTTCTGTAAACTCATTAAACGCACACAGCGTGAAATGCTGGATCTGTTTTATAAGATTTAGGCTAAATGTCCCATAATGCAGCAATGTTTGACCCCCGTGTTCATGCTTGCAAAAGCCGCAAAGCAACACACATTCAATTTCTATTCATGGAAAAAATGTAAGCTGTTGCACATTTAGTAAGAAACAGGAAATCTGGGAGGAAGTTCATCATCAGTCATGCTCTCAAAGTTTTCCTAAATCTGTAGGAGGGAAAGCAGTTCTTATTTAAATGAGCTTCAGTGTTTGATTAAATGAAAATGTGGGTGTAGTCGCTGCTGCGGTTTAATTAAAACTGGGACCAGACTCTTTTCTTCTCCGGTGTGGCTGTGATCCCAGATTTTCAGATCATTTGCATCACAGTGTTTGACTACAACATCTCCACTCAGATACAAAACCCCAGCTTTTAAATGAAGTTAATGAAGATTCAGCTGACAAACATGACTAGCATGACTTCCATTAGCTCACCTCATCATTCTCTTTACACAGTATGATGCTTCATCTAATTTAAAGTAGAATAGTCATGTCATGTGATGTCATGTGACCACGCTCGTGCTCGGGTATTAACCAATGTGCTCGATGACCCAGAGCTGTGAAATACCTGATTACTCAAACACTTACGCTCAACACCAGCCTTAAAAATACCTTATAGGTCCCTTTCCTAATTAACCATCATTTTAAACCTGCTCGTTTCCGCAGTTCATAATATATCCAGTAGGGGGTGATCAGCTGCATATGAAACTGCAAGCACTGAATGTTTTATCACACAAACACAATGTCAATAACGTAAGAGTCTGCTCTAATCATAATCCACGACACTGTGCCTGATATGACAAATAAAAATCAAAAATCTAAACAATCACCTGTTTACTTTCAGAGAACTGTAAGAAGCTAAAACTCATCTCGGGTGCGTATCGTGGCGTTTCGTTAGCTGTGCAACAGAGACAGAACAGCAAACAGAGAAACAGCAACATAATGAATGTCAGTGCTGCTTTTTCTTTACTCAGTGTTCAGGAGCTTCGCCTTCATCGTCCTACTCCATACACGTGAGATGTAGCTGTGAGCAAACCGTAGGTGAATGTAAGCGTTTTCCAATTTACATGGCTTCTGTCTCTGGAGTGCGATCTTCAACAGATGAACACAAATGTGAACATTGAACACAAACGCAGGCTCATGCCCCACAAACACTGCTGAAGTGCACGAGGTTAGTTCAGCCACAAGGCAGTGCAAGTCTGGAAGAAATGGGAAAGTGTCAGTAACTTGCATGTTATGTTTCTTTTTAATCTAATATAGCCTGCACATTGTGTTAAGTTACACGTAGTTTGGACTGGTACATCCTATATGCAGCCTGTGAGTGAGAAGCTACCCGTTAACCATGTCTTTTATAATATACTTGCTGAGTATCACAACATTACTCTGCCTTAATGTAGAACCTGTCAGCTGATGACACACAGAAAGGGTGAAGTGCTGTAATGTGGGACACTGCCTAATGGGGACACACATTAATATATTATTATGTTTCACAGGGTGAATAAGCCTAAAATTTAGCCTGAAATGTCCCACATTAAGCTAATTCACACTAAGATTCAGGACACGTCTGAAAAGGAAGCAAGAAATGTTTCGCCGCATTTGTGTGAACACAATGTTTTAATGTGACATATCAGGAGGCAGTTTTTGTATGGTTTTTTTTTTTGTGCTGAAAAACAGAACTGAAGCATAAAAACCAGTTATGGATGTAATACACGTGTAAGGCACTACCGCTCTAACCTGCTGCACTGATCCCAGTGGATCTGTAACAGAAGACGGAAGTCAGATGGATGACTGAAAAATGCCTAACAAACAGTTCTGGTGTAAATTAGCCTGTATTCAGAGTCGCAACTTAACACCTAAAGTTACTTAACACTTTAGTAAGTACTTAACACTTACTTACACCAGGAAAGTTCCTGGTGCTCAGAGTCGGGTTCCGCAGCTGCTCCACTGGAGCTCTAGTTACAGTCAAAACATAAACGTCAGTGTGAAATTTCACTGCTCCTCACTCGAGCTATCATCACGGTAGAAACGTGCTCAAGTTCAAGACCAGAACTGAGCATAACTGAGACACGCCTCTGTTTTAGACAAACTCCGCCTCCGTGTGTGAGTCTCATGTAACTGAGTAGCGCTGACGTCTGTAGCTACGCCTGAGGTCTGAATATCAGTGTGTAACTTCAGTGTTAAATCCTCACTGAGCGCTGAACTCCACACCTATATGTTCAATCTGCGAGTGATTTGAGTCACTACAAAAAATCTAGTACAAAAATATTATTCAGAATCTTTTTCCACCAAATCACAGCTGTTATTATTTAAAAATACCACACACTGAACCTCGCCAGTGTCTCATCGCGCGCTGATGATGTGTTCCACTGGGTTCCAGGTGTGCCCTATTCATCTACTCTTCTTTTTTCTCTCTTTCTTCTCTTTTCATCAGACAAGCTATCCTGTTTCACTCTCCCCGACTTGTGTTGCTATTGTGATGTAAATTTTCTGAAAATGTCCTTCTAGACATGAAGAGAAATCTGGGATCAAAGCCACGTTGGAGAAGAAAAGGGTCTCGACCCAGTTTTAATTAAACGGCAGCGTTATTTTCACTCAGAAGGAGACTGAAGCTGATTTGAATATGAACTGCTTTTCCTTTTATAGACTTAGAGTTTAGGAGCACTTTCCTCACACAGCTGATTATGGAATTCCATCCCAAACTTCCTGCTACTTAAGAAACTCCACGAATTTCCCAGTGTGATATTTAATGTTACAGATCTATACGGCTGGACAACATTAGGTTAACATTAGTGCTGCATTTAGCTAATCATATCTTAGCTACTGTTTATAAATTGTTTTATTTTGAATAATTAAAGCCATTAGTTCTAAAGAAATACTGCCTTTAAATGTTTAGCTAAAGAAAGGAAAAGAAAAGCTACCGTTGGTGTTGTGTGATCGGGTCTGAGAGTGTTTGAGCGACATGGTCTCTCATTCAGTGAGAAAGTGAATTAAATTTTTATAATTATCCCATTTATTTAGCACCAGCCTGGTGCTGTCTGGTGATTTGTGTGATTTGTTCATGCTGTTAGCAAATGTTTTTTTCTGTGATTGCATTTCTAAAAGAGTGCTCAGAAGCGTACGTACATGGACAGGAAGGTCATGGCAATGTCTGGCTTTTAGTGTCACGATTGCACAATGGACAACTTTAATATAAATGAAACAAACATTTGGTGCACAAGTCTAAATTTATGGGGGTTTTCTGAAAATCAATGCAGGGTCAAAATTATACATCCCCCCACTTAGATTATTAACTCAGTGGTGCTGAATGTTCTAAAATGTCTTTTAACTTGTCAAGGCATTTGTCAGTACAATGTGAAAGTCCAAGGAGCTTAGTGCAGATCTGAGAAAGAGGATCATGCATTTACGCCACTCAGGAATGTCTCTTGGAGCCTTTTAAAAACAACTGCAGATTTCAAGATCATCAGTTCAATCAATTATACCCAAGTACAAGTTAACAGGTGGAGCCACTTTGCCAAGGTCTGGAAGACCCAAACTGTCCCCCTCAGCTGAGAGGAACCTGGTTCGGATAGCCAGGAACAATGCAGGAACCATCAAGGCACAGGCCTGCCATGACCTGGAAGCTGCTGGAACACTGTCTACAGTCAGAAGAGTTTTACATCACCATGGACTGAGAGGCTGCCGTCCAAGAAAGAAGCTCCTGCTCCAAAATCCACACCTTCAAGCTCGACTACAGTTTGCAGCTGAGCACGTGGTCAAAGAAAAAGCCTTCTGGAGGAAAGATTTAAGGTCAGATGAGACAACAATTGTGTTGTTTGGCCACAATGACCAGAGGTACAGAGGAACACTGTAGCAGCTGTTAAGCATGGTGGTGGTAGCCTCATGCCATCATTCATTCCATGGGGATGGAATAATGAAGAACCTCAGAATTCTTCAGCAGAACCATCAGTTAGAAGGTTGAAACTTGGCCACAGTTAAGTGTTCCAACAGGACAATACCCCCAAACGCACATCAAAGCTGGTTGTGGATAAAGCAGGCTAACATTAAGCTTAATAAATTCCTGACCTCAACCCGGTTCGAAAATCTGTGGATTGTGCTTAAAAGTCAGCTTTGTGCCAGAAAACACACAAAATTAACTAAACTCTACCAATTCTGCCAAGAAGAGCGGTCAAGTATCCAACCAGAATTCTGCAGAAGCTTGTTGATGGCTATCAAAAGCATCTGGTCAAGGTGAAACTCGATAAGGGACATTTAACACAATATTAGGTGTGGTGTTTGGATAATTTTGATCCTGTTCTGATTTCAGAAAAAAAGGAAACAACAGGGAAAAAATACAGTTCAAAGAAATTACTGAAAGCCCAACATTGCCATGCCATTCATGTCTATTAGGAGTGAATAAAACTTCTGACTGCAACTGTATATGAATTTTTAAATGACATGGTATTGAATGATTTCTACATGTTGCAGGTTGATAACTCCTCACTGACGGGTGAATCAGAGCCTCAGACCAGGTCACCTGACTGCACCCATGACAACCCCCTGGAGACCCGTAACATTGCCTTTTTCTCAACTAACTGTGTTGAAGGTACGGTTGTCCTAGCAACTGCCTCACTCTTCCATCTTCTGGATGCTTTCCTTTAATCTTTTCATGCAACTCTGCTTCGTGCTGTGGTTTTGTTTCCATTCTGCTGTGAAATGGATGATGAGAAAGTGTTGTCATGACAACAAGCTCACTCATTTCCTCTGCATGTTGTGGTTCATCAGTTGCTCACACTGTTTCATTTTCACTGCCTTTCAAACATCTCTGTCTTTACAAATAATTAAATAAATTGCTACACAATACATATGTAAATAAAATAAGGGAGTTTTTCATATGTGCACTGTCCTATTTATACTCCAGGGAAGAAAAGGACATGTTTAAAGGCAGTTTCTAGGGACTGATGAAAATAATGTTTTTTCATGAACAACAATTTGTTTGCATTTTTAATAATTATTCTTTATTGTCAATCATTGTGGCACGTGCAGCTCATTTTGAAGAGCTGTATTATTATTGTAAGGAGGAGGTATTGCTGATTGTTCTGTGTGTCTTTTCCAGATGATCCTTACTGCAATATTTCAAAAGCGAGTGTTTGAATGTTTGTAGGATTTATATGAAGGTATCATTATCAGGTGTCACTGATTAGATTTGATCCAAACCAGGTCAAGGTCTCAGCAAGGTCATATGTCTGAAGTAGTTTTTTTTTCAATAGCTTTCTTTCCTGTTTAAAATATATTTTACAGGTATTTAAGCCATACATATTTGTAACATGAACTAGATTTGTTGGTGTCTATTATTATTATTATTATTATTATTATTATTATTATGTGATGGTAACACTGTTAGCGCTTGTTGTAATACCCAACTTTGACTGCTAGGTGTAAGTAAAACTTCCTTTTTTGTTTCATCCTGTGAGATCCTACTGTACATACCAAGTCTTTATGAGTTTGGATGTACCATTATCTCTTTAGTGATGGTCTCTGACATCAACTGTATAAAAAATGGGCAGGTTATCATCTCTAAAAAGTGAAGTCACCACAGGTCTAGCGCCCCAGCTGGCTGGCTGCAGTACAGTTTTTAGCCCCGCCCACCCCCATGTGTTTCACTGACAAAACAGCCTATATTACATGTCACTTTTCTCATCTAAACTGTCTTTCTCTATACAGTGTCTAATTCATACAGTTAAGTCAAGTCAAGTCAAGTGGCTTTTATTGTCATTTCAACCATATACATGTGGTACAGAGTATAGTGAAATGAGACAACGTTTCTCAAGGACCAAGGTGCTACATATAAGACAACACAAAAGTACAAAAGTTGCACGTGTGCAACAGAAGACAACATAAAGTGCATAGTGTGCAAATGTGCAAACACTCCGAACAGTGCAGACATAACAAGACAAGACAAAAACAAGACAGAGCAGCGCTAATCCAAATGTGATGTGCAAAATGGTAGAGGTGTAAAATGTGCAGAATTTTAGAGGTAGATGAGTGTACATTTTTGTGTGTGTATGTGTGTGTCAGTCCATTCCCTGAGTGTTCAGGAGTCTGATGGCTTGGGGGAATAAACTGTTACAGAGTCTGGCAGTGAGGGCCTGAATGCTTCAGTACCTCTTGCCAGATGACAAGAGGGTGAAGAGTGTGTGTGAGGGGTGTGTGGGGTCATCTACAATGCTGGTGGCTTTGCGGATGAAGCGTGTATGGTGAATGTCAGTGACGGAGGGAAACGAGACTCCAATGATTTTCTCAGCTGTTCTCACTATCCTCTGTAGGGTCTTGCAGTCCGATACGGTGCAGTTTCCATAGCAGACAGTGCTGCAGCTGCTCAGAATGCTCTCAATAGTCCCTCTGTAGAAGGTGGTGAGGATGGGTGGAGGGAGATGGGCTTTCCTC
>JAQMYM010000020.1:16111260-16129583 GCA_030014255.1 Parauchenoglanis ngamensis
TGCTGGGCCACAACCAGGAGGCTGCACTGCTGGAGACAGGAGGTGGTCTGGCTGTTCGAGAAGGCTTCAAACCTGTCAACAAGTTTCTGAAGGATCTTCAGCACTTCTACCATGGAGAGGCCTTCACTGTGGACTTTTCCAAACCTGAAGTTGCTGTCGAAGAAGTCAACAAGTTCATCGCTAAGAAGACTAATAACACCATCACTGACATGATCAAGAGCCTGGACCAAGATACCATCATGGTGCTCATTAACTACATCTATTTCAGAGGTACGTTCCAGCAAAATATTATGACTTTCTTACTTCAGTTACTCCATAAGTACCAAATCTTAAACCTTTCAATCTTCTTAGGTAAATGGGAGAAGCCCTTTGATTTAGAACAAACTCACAAAGCCGACTTCCAAGTGGATGAGAACACCAAGGTGACTGTGGACATGATGAAGAGAACTGGACGCTATGACTTGTACCATGATTTGGATAAATTCACCACTGTCATCAAGGTGCCCTACAAAGGCAACACCTCTATGTTGATTCTTCTGCCTGATGAGGGAAAATTGGCAGAGGTGGAGAAACATCTCAGCAAAGAAAACCTCAAGTACTGGTGGGGCAAACTGCATAGAAGGTAAAAACTTTTTTTTCCCTCCAAACTCTTTAATCTATTATACCATTCTCTAATAAAGTTTTTATTCTTCAGCTCTGTGGATCTGTACATTCCCAAGTTCTCCATCGCTGCCTCCTTCTGTCTTGGGGACACTCTAAAGGAACTGGGTATCGTTGATGCATTCTCCAACGGTGCAGACTTCTCAGGGATGAGTGAGGAGACCAAACTGAAGGCTTCCAAAGTATGTCGAGAAATCAAAGTGTAATCCTTCTTCACAAGACAGTTTTTGCTCAAGACCTCTCACTCATGTGTGAAACTTCTCCACAGGTTCTCCACCAGGCAGTCCTCAAGGTGGATGAGAAAGGAACTGAAGCAGCTGCTGTCACCACTGTAGAGATCATGCCCATGTCTCTGCCAGACACTGTTAAAGTCAACAGACCCTTCCTGCCCTTTATTGTGGAGAACAACAGCAAAGGCATCCTCTTCATGGGCAAGATCACCAACCCTGCTGAACAGTAACAGTCAGATCTCACCCAATCTAGAACATGCTATGATTGAAGAGCATGTATTTAGCAGTTAGCTCATTCTTTCCAGTATCAGATTTACAGAAATACAGTACAGGTCCTTTCAGGTGTAGCATAAGATCACCACAAAAAGAGACAAAGAAAAAGAGGATTTTATTTAAACCTCCACGTTGCCTGTATCTTAATGTTTCTAAGACAGAATACAAATTTAATAACATTTGCTAGCATGAACTGCAATAAACTTTTACAAATTAAAATGTCTCATTGTTTGTTTTTGTAAGTTATTGTTTGCTTTTCTACTTTTGTAGTCAAACAGAAAAAAAATGAAAAAATTAGATTCCACCTGCTGAGGTCTGTGATGTCACTCATGACATGAAATATCTTACATGTTGCTCAATAATTGGGAATGCTTTGCTTTGATTTGATTTGTAGCCTCATGTTTGCTATGAAAATTATTTTCTTTTAATGTTGTCTGAATTATAAGTAAGGATTCTTATTTATTAACTGGTCAGTTTTAAAGTAGTTGTGCTATAAATAGCAGATTTTTTTTTCATTTTTGTATTTTTTTTTATTTAACTGACATAATTCAAAACTACAATAGTAATGTCTCCCTACTGGCGCTAAAAAATCATATAAAACCACATAACTTAAATAGAGGATTTTTTTAATTGCCTGTTAGGTATTTAAATGAGTCATGTTATGTTCTCTTTTATGTAAACTCTAAGAAATGTAAGGAATTCTTTTTCTGAGAGCTGTGATTCTCAGGGAGATAATCAATACTATACCTGCTTAGATTTGCTGCAGTAACCAGGAAATAGGACAGGACCAGGAACCCTGTATTTCCTGCATTGGCAAATAATACCTGATTGAATAAAAATGTTTGATTACTGAAGCCCTGCCTTCTCCATTCCTGTTGTGCTTTCAGAGTTAGCATGTGATCACTCAGACTGGAGGCTTATGCGCTACTGCTGATCTCCTCTGGCTTAGTCAGGGATTCATTTGAGCACTGCTCGAGGAACTGTACTAAATAAATTATATGTACAGTTACATTGTATATACAAGTGTGACATGTTAAGGTGGATGTCAGACAGCAGTGAAAGTGGTGAGGACATTTTTATTTAATTAACCACTGAAAATGAGTAAAATTGGGAGGACTGGTAAAAGAGAGGAAATAACATCAAGGATTAAAGCTTTACTTTTAGGCAACACTGCATGCAGTGACATTTTTAACCTTCTGGTTCCCCCTTAAATATAATACAAAGAATAATCTAGTAATAAGAATAAAATATGAATAACAATATACAAATAAAATATTATAGAAAAAGAATAAACTCTAAAATGGGGGTAAGTATAATAATTAGGTGCAAAGTGAAAACGTGTGTGATCTGAGATTTATACATACTACTTAAAGTCCAATCTGATAGCTGAGCTAATGATGGAGTTCAGTATCCTGATGGCTTGAGGATTAAAAAACGGTCTATGAGCGGTAGTTCTGGAGTGGGTGCTCCAGGGCCTCCTGTTGGATGGTAGGAGATGGTAGGAGATGCTCAGTGGTGAGAAGATGTTCTTGATGTTGGTGTCAGTGTGTTTGGAGAGCTTATTGTACAGGGTGGAGATGAAGTCAGCGCCGTGAGTTGAGAGTTTGTGTCAAGACTTTTCTCCATTCTGACTGCTGTGTGCATAATTATCTGCTGAATGTTCTCCATGCTCGTGGCCTTCATGCTGACTAGCCAAGGCCACCATCAGCAGGAGGGCAAATAGCATCAATCAGTAGGATCTTTCTTCACATTTTACCACCTGGACAGAGCGTAACACACTGTTTCTATGTTTCTCTCTGGATTCTTAAATACGTGTGCATGTTTGTTTATTTATTTGTTTATATATTTATTATTTCATTTTTGGATCCTTGCTGTCAAATGGCTCAGAGTGTTTTACTTGTTTAAGCCCATAAACAAGTCATTTGTGAATTATTACGCATCACTACAACAAATGATTAGACACATTAGACCGTCTTTAGGTGGAGCAATCAGGATTTGAAGAATATTCTTAAACAGTTTAAGTTTCAACTCAACAAATTCAGTAATGCAAAACAAGCCATTAGAAAGAAAAATAAGTACTGACAATGAATTTGCCACATTTCGTTGTTCATTTCTGTTAAAGCTTTGAGTCTCATATGTATTATAAATATAAGTGCACCTGAACTTTCTTTCAGTCCAGCTTGTTAGATTATTTTTGATAAGTTGGATCTGTAACATTAATATGTCAACACACATTGATAGCAACTCTAAGATCACGTGCTGGCACGTTTAGTTTCTTTTCAGCAGGAGACAAATTAGAGGTATTTTATAGTGTCTTTTACACATTTTATAAACAGAATGCCTGAGAAGAGAGCTTGAGTTTCACTTGGCTCACTTTTGTATAAGCAAGTAGACAACGCTTGGCTTTGAGTATTAAATAGTTTTACAACTAATCTGTTTTTAATTAATGTGCACACTGAGTCTGACATGTCCAATAATTGTTCCCATTAAAGTTGATGTCAGTAGCATTATTAGCATATTAATTATCCTGTCAGATTCCTTTCTTTAGTTTCAGATGATTGCCTGATGCTTGCTGGTCTGAGACTTGAATGGGTTTAAAGCTACTGAACAGAAGCCATACTGCACACTGGGAAAGAAAGGAATTCAGAGGGTTGTTATTATTTGTGTTAATTATATCAACAAAGGCAACAAACAAACTGTTTGGAGTGTTAAAATAAAATCCCACAGCTAGAAAACTATTAGCCAACTATCTCACAATGTCTTGTTGAAGTTATGTGACACATTTGGAGCTGAAAAGTCTGATTAACCACTTTGAAATTACTTTATTATTCTTATTATTTTAAATAAACTCTTAGTTTCGATCTGGATTGCGTCATCAGGATACAATTTTAAACCTTAACTATCTCTAACCACTGTTCACACTTACCTACATTACAAATGTTGTTTTGCAGTTTAGTTATCAGTTGAGTCACATGTGAATGATACAGCAATATAAACTGTCACAGTGCTGAATATTCAGTACTTAACTGAGATTCTTCACCGCCACTGAGCCGTGACACTGAATTTACAGCTAAAGCTGGATACAGAAGAACATGTTATATTTTTGTGTTGTTCTTTCCACATATGAGCATGTTTCCATTACAAATCAGGGAAAATGAACCTAATCACCATGCCTCAGTGTGCAGAGGACAGGGTCTGAGATCAGGTTAATGTTTAAGAGCTTTTCCTCAGGCTTTACACTAACACTGTATCAGATCTAATGAGACACACAGATGGTGAGTCATCTGCTTTAACCTCAAAATAACATTCATACCTAAAAAGTTACATATTCTTATCAAGTCATACATCTTGTTTTTTATGCGTATTTTTTTATTTACAAGTTGTGAAAGGTACTGCCTGTTTTCCTTTTGTGTCTCTTCTGCATTTACTTTTTATAGTAGAGGAAAAAATAATTTCAACGATGCCAACGTCATTAAAAAAGTTCAGTTTAGTATTTTTTACTAAAAAATTATAAATAATGTGACGCCGATGGCCACACAGCCCCGGAGTCTCGGACTAGCAAGCGCTCCCCCCTGTCGGAAAACCCCAGAAGAAGCAGAGAAATCCCCACCACGCAACACTCGCCGAGAGTGGGGTGGGGAGAGATCACCCCATGATGCTCGAGGGTTCCCTGCCACCGCCGCTTCCTCATTCCTGAGGACCCACATAACACAGCACCAAATCAGGACACCCCCCAGAGTTATTGTCAGGCAGCGGCCCTAACAAGTGCCAGAGGCCCGGCGTCAAGCTATAGAGGCAGACGTGGCCACCATGCTCAAGGATGGAATCATCGAGGAATCCACTAGCCCCTGGTCCAGCCCTATTGTCATGGTGCCCAAGCCCGATGGGAGCCTGCACCTCTGTAATGACTTCTGCAAGCTCAATGAGGTCTCGGAGTTCGACAGTTATCTGATGCAGAGAGTGGACAAACTGGTTGAATGGCTGGGGAGAGCCCGGTTTATTTCCACCTTGGATCTGACAAAAGGGTACTGGCAGGTCCCACTCACTCCCTTCTCCTGTTCGAAAACAGCCTTTAGCACAGCATCTGGACACTGGCTGTACTGGGTTCTTCCCTTTGGGCTGCACGGAGCCCCGGCAACATTTCAACGAATGATGGACGTCCTATTATGCCCCCACGAAGACTTCGCTGCGGCCTACTTGGACGACGTAGTAATCCATTCTCGGAGCTGGGATGATCACCTGTACCACATACGCCAAGTCCTCGAAGAGCTGTGGCAGGATGGACTCACAGCAAACCCCAAGAAATGCCATTTGGGGCTATCGGAGGCACAGTACCTCGGGTACAGTATTGGCTGGGGCCTTCTGAAGCCGCAGGAAAAAAAGATCACGGCGGTCCAACAGTACCCGAGACCTTGGACAAAAAAACAGGTACATGCGTTCATAGGGCTGGCCGGGTATTACAGATGTTTCGTACATAACTTTGCCTCTATAGTTGCCCCTCTTACAGACCTGACCGGGAAGAGTGAGCTGAAAAATGTAAGGTGGACCCCAGCAGCTGAGCAGGCATTAGAGAAACTGAAGACGGCCCTCATCAGCTTGCCTGTTCTCAGGAATCCAGATTTCGACCTTCCTTTCCTGGTCAAGAGGGATGGCTTCAGATACCAGACTGGGAGTGGTCCTGGCTCAGAATTTCGATGGGGAAGAGCACCCCATACTATGCATCAGTCGGAAGCTGGACCCCACTGAGCAACAGCATGCGGCCATCGAAAGGGAAGCCCTCAGCATCAAATGGGCCATCGAGGAACTACAATATTACCTCTCCAGATGTCACTTTACCCTCATCACTGACCACGCTCCCCTCCAATGATTATTCCAAAATAGCAAGCTAACTCGATGGTTCCTCTCATTACAGGGCTTTTCGTTCCGAGTGGCGCACCGGCCCGGGGCAAAGCACGGAGATGCCGACGCTCTTTCCCGTCGCCACGCCGATGGCTTGGAGCTCAGGGGGGGCACTCATGGGGGTCAGAAAACCCTGGAAGAAGTGGAGAAATCCCCACCACGCAACACTCGCCGGTAATGAGCGGGGCGAGGCTGTGTAATCTGACACGGCTGGGGAAGAATTCCCAGCCACTCTCCAATTCATGATGGCAACGGATAAAAGGGAGATGGTGGCAGGACATGGAGAGCGAAGTTGGATACGAGACTAACCTAAATGCTCTCTCTCTGTCTGGTTCCCTCTCTCCTAGACTCCCGTGAGAGATCACCCCATGACACCGGAGGATTCCCTGCCACCGCAGCGTCCTCATTCCTTGAAAAGCTGTGCCGTCAGAGGAATCCCTGCTCTACCCAGAAGCAAGTGCTCCCTCACGCTCTACATGAGCTAATCCCCGTTTCACCCATTCACCTATACATCTCATGGACTGAGCACTTGAGTATTCTTTTTATTTTTGGGTTTTGGATTTCACTGCATTATGTTGGGACTAATAAACAAGGAAAATAAACACCATTGTTACTCACCATATCGCTGTCTCCCCATGCCTGTTTATATTGTCCTACCAGTACCCGCTCACAACAATAATAATAATAATAATAATAATAATAATAATAATAATAATAATAATAATAAAGGTGAAAATCTTTATTTGATTTATTTTTTAATGAAAATACCTGGACAGTGTGTCAGAACAGAAATCTCTCCTGCTCATGTCATTTTTTGAAACTGTTTAAAGAGATGCACTCTATGAGTAACTAAAAGCAACTACAAATGAGAATTAAGTGACTTTCTGTGCAGCTTGACTGAAACCCCAGGTCATTAACCTTCAGTTTGGCACAGCGAGATGTCTAACACACACAACTTTGGACCTACATTATTTAGCAGGAGCAAACTACAGTGGATATAAACATCTACACACCTGTTAAAATGCAGATTTGTGTGATGCAAAAATTCTTAATCAAGATTAATCATGTCCAATCTTTTACCACCTGTAACTTGAAACAGCGACCAACAACATTCAAGTGTGAAACAAACAGAAATATTTTAAGAAAAAAAAGAACCTGGGTGCATAAGTCTGCACACCCTTTTCTAACAGGTCATGTGACTGTGCTAAGAATGAACCAATCACATTCACTCTCATGTTCAATGTAATTATCATGCAGCTGTCATCAATGACGTGATTCTTATTAACCCCGTTAATGAGCAAATGTTTCTGTACGATTTTCTTCACATCTTGTTGGTTTCATTTGACTGGCGGGATCTTACTGTGGAAAAGTATCATCAGGACATTGGTAACAAGGAATTTCCAAAACATTAGCTGTACTACGGAGCACTGTGAAGGCCATCATCACCAAGTGGAGAAAATGGAGCACCAAGAACAGGTCGTACCTCCAAAACTGATAAAGGACAAGACGAAAACTGCTCAGGAAGCCTACTGAGACACCTACAGCAAACTTTAAGTAGATGCAGGAACAAAGTACGAAGTTCTATGAGGTAGGGTGGCAAGACTGAAGCCACGCCCACCTGAATCAGCCGAAACCATGTGTCAAAATGTGTTACAGTCTGATGAGACAAAGCTAGAACATACTGGACATAATTCTAAAACATGTGTTTGATGCAAAAACATCAGAGTTTACCACCAAAAAAACACCATACCCATGGTGAAGCATGGTGGTGGCAACATCACGCTATGGTTCTGGTTCTCTTCAGATGAGACAGGCTCTAGCCAAGATAGAGGGAATCGTGGCCAGCTGCAAATATCACCTATTTTAACACAAAAACCTGCAGGCCTCTGTTAGACAGCTGAAGATGAAGAAACCTTCACCTTCAGGCGCCATAACAACCCAAAGTACCAAACCAAGTCAGGAAAGAAACAGCTTCAGAAGAAGATCAACATTTTGGAATGGCCCAGTCAGAGCCTCAAAAAGCTGTGGAATGACTTGAAGAGGTCTGTATATACTGTATATATATATATGCAACCTGGTTATTTATACATCATTTCTTTTTATTTTTTCTCCCTAAAACCTTTTTATTTGTTTTCACTTGAATTTTGTTGGTTGCTAAATTATATGTTTACATCTAGGGTTTGGGTTACACTAAAACCTGTAATTTTAAAAAGGGTTGTGTAGACTTTTAATATCCACTCTATATAGTACCTTTCACATTTTATTACTATTCACCTTAATTTAACTTTAACATGATTTACACATGTGGAACATGATCGAAAAATAAAACAGATCTAAGTTTTGAGGTTGAAATTTTATTCATGGTTTTCACACCCCAGTGTAAAAGCCCACTGGCTTATTGCCAGAAAGAATAAAACCCACAAACACATGTCAGAAAGCAAGGTTCAGATGTGGCTTTCGTACCTAAACCCCTCCCTCACTACTCAGATCCACACTGACCCACACTGCTTAACATAAAACAAGCATAAAATAAATATCATATTAGTCTAAAAATAAAAAAACAGAAGGTACATTAAATTCTGTTGTTGAATGTTGAACTGTTGTTGAATTTTAGATTCTGATTGGTCAGGAGATGTTGATTAATTCTCTATAACAGCAGCTCTGACAGTAGTGCAGCTGCACATCACAGATTTATATTAATGCACTCATTATAATACATTATTGTTTCTATAGTAACAGCTCATTCACAGGCATGTGTATGGTGGAATAAAAAACATGTGTAATCATTAATATGGTGAGGTTTTTTGTAAGGAGATGTTTATCTAACATTTATGGAAGGAGTCTCCAGTGTCAGCGCAGTGTCAGCAGACAAGCTGGATTTTTTGCAGAGAATAAAGAGAGGCTGGTGAGGGAACAACTGTTTATAGCTGCTACAACCTGAGGGACAACAGCAAATAAAATGAGAATTTTAAATGTAATTAGAAATGGATTAAAAGTCTAACATGTTGCTCATTAAATAAAAAAAATTAATTGTTGGTGTGAAATAAGAGCAATAAAACACTTTATGTGATATTATAGGAAAATAATCAACCTTTGTGTGTGTGGACTGAATCTGGTTATAATATCCAGTGTATGGTTGTTTTCTAGCAAGAAATTAAGCAAAACATTGTGTATTGCACGCTGTCCAGGTTAAATGTGGAGAAGTATCCTGTGCTATTTGACCTTTGCACTCCTGCTGATGGTAGCCTTGGTCATGATCATGCAGAACATTCAGCAGATCATCATGGAGAAGGCGAGTTAAGCCACAAACTCACACCTCTCAATTCCAAGTTCTCCTTCACCCTGTACAATAAGCTCTCCAGCCACGATGATTCAAAAGGCAAGAACATCTTCTTCTCTCCACTGAGCATCTCCATGGCTCTGTCCATGCTGGCTCTGGGTGCCAAGGGGGAGACCCACTCACAAATCTTCAGCACTCTGGGCTACAGTTCCCTCACAGAGGATCAGGTCAATGAAGCCTATGAGCACCTGCTGCACACGCTGGACCACAACCAGGGGACCATGCTGCTCGAGACGGGAGGTGGTCTGGCTGTCCGAGAAGGCTTCAAACCTGTCGACAAGTTTCTGAAGGATCTTCAGCACTTCTACCGTACAGAGGCCTTCACTGTGGACTTTTCCAAACCTGAAGTTGCTGTTGAAGAAGTCAACAAGTTCATTGCTAAGAAGACCAAGGACACCATCACTGACATGATCAAGACTCTGGATCCAGAAACCATCATGGTGCTTATCAACTACATCTATTTCAAAGGTTAAGTCAGCATCATAGTAATATTTAACACTCATTAACCTATTAATCGGCTGTAGCCTGGTTTCTTTTGATGAATTACAAAGTGTTTTTCAATCATATAATTTACTCTCCAAGGTAAATGGGAGAAGCCTTTCCTAGAAGAGGCTACCCACAAAGCTGACTTCCATGTAGATGAGAACACGAAGGTCACTGTGGACATGATGAAGGCAAAGGATGAACAATACGATGTCTACCTATCCAAGAACCTCACCCTTGTCAAGTTGCTTTACCATGGCAATGCTTCCATGGTGATCATTCTTCCCAATGAGGGAAAATTTGAGGAAGTGGAGAAACATATTACCAGTGAACAGCTGAGGAACTGGATAGGCCAAACCCGCAAAAGGTAATGCAGTCCCAAACATCAGAAAAATGAGACGGCAAGGTACATTTTTATTTGTGTGTAATTACTGATAGTACACTTTTCTATGTCTGAGCTTGTTTCTGTTTTTTCAGATCTGTGGATCTGTGGATGCCCAAGTTCTCCATATCTGCCTGTGCCTCACTTGGGGACACTCTGAAAGAACTGGGCATTGTTGATGCATTCTCAGACCAGGCAAACTTCACAGGGATGAGTGAAGATATAGAACTGAAGGTTTCCAAAGTATGTAGACAAATCTTCCCTTAACCTCTTAAACCCTTGATCTCTATCTTAATTATTCAGTTACTCTAATAAAACTTACAGAATAATATGTTAGTATGGAAAAACAAACCCCTAATTGATAAAACTGAATTAATGAATTGATCAATGCAATAAGTTGACTTTATTCTTGTGTCGATATCCACAGGTTCTCCACAAGGCAATCCTGAATGTTGATGAGAAAGGCACTGAAGCAGCTGCTACCACCACTATAGAGGTAGTCCAGAGGGCTATGTCATTACCCATAAAAATTAATAGACCCTTCCTGGTCTTTATTTGGGAAAAAGCAATCAAGGGCATCCTCTTCATGGGCAAGATCGTCAACCCTACTGAAAAATAACAGGCAGTTCTAGATGTGACTAACCCACAGTCTAATGAACTAACTTCATTTTTTATTTCATATATATTGACGGGTGCCTTTGGGATTTGCCTTTGATTATCAATCTAGAGTTATCTGTAAGTTTAGATTGGCATAGAATGTTTTCTCAGCTGAAATAACATGATAAACAATGAATGTCAAAATAAAAATGAATAATAAAAAATAGATGTTGTGAATGATTCTTACAAATCAAACAGTCATGGTGTCAATCATTATGCATTTCTGCAGCACTCCATTATGAGCTAGCTCGCTCCTGGGCAGGAGCAGGTAATGCAGCAGTGAGCAATAGGAACTGTGTTTTAGGGTGCTTTCATGCCCACCATGTTTGGTCCAGACCTTCTGAATTTTCAGTTTAGTTCAAACCAAAATAGCATGTGTGAAAAAGTGCCTTGGCCCATGGTCCAGATGAAAGACCCCAAATTTAGTCTGACCAAAAGAACTGGTCCCGGTCTGGATCAAACTGAACCATGGCTCAGTTTGTTTGCAGTTTAAAAACATTTTTTGGATGGTTAAGACCTTTGGACAAATACAGGAAGTTGAGACAGGCTATTGACATCCATTAAAGAAGAAAAGAACCGGAAGAGAAGTAAAAATGAGCTGTGGTACCAATGCGTTAATCCATCCGTCCATTATTGGTACCGCTTATCCGCCAGGGTTCATAGTAACAAAATTAGTCTTTTCATTCATTTTTCTCCACTCAAATGGAAAAGGCTACCTGCCAAATCGACAACACGCCGAAGTCAGATGCATGTCTCATCTGACAAACCAATCAATATCAGGTCCAGGATGACACAGCACATACAAGACGTAGGAATTTAAGGCCAAGTTCTATACGGTGCTTGCAAAACTGTGCTGTGAAGCCAAAACTAATCGGATCACATGTATGCAGTGTTACAAAAACATGAACCTTGGTTCAGACTTTCGGGTGTGAAAACAATGATGTGACAAAAGAAAGGTTAATGTTTTCTGAAACACTGAAAAAAAGACCAAAAGTCAAAATTTTATGCAATTAAGAGCACTGCAACAGAAACTGAACCTACAGGCAGAATTATTTTCACTTCAAAAAAATAAGAAGAATGTATTTAAAGGAAAAAAATGACAATGCTATAAAGATTGAAGATTTGTTTAAAAAATAAAAATGATTTCCCCCCCGGTGAGAATAACAGCAACAGTATTTTTTATTTGATATTGAATTCATTTGCAATTTATTTTCACTTCGTTAATTATTATGCCCTTGTGCACAGGAGACAGAATGATACACAGTATACTGCTGTACTGCTCCTGAATCCACTGCTGCGGTGCTAGAAATCACTTGGGATTTGAAACTGGAATTGAAACTTGACCTGAACTGAACTGAATTTGGATAAGACTCTGGCAAACTAGCAACAATTGGTGTAACAATTCCAATCAGAGATTGTTTTAGCTAAACATGTGACAGGACAAAAATTTTAGAATGTTGTTTAAGAACTTTTTGCCATGTTGGTGCTTTTCCACATCGGATATTTTCCAAAAATATATAAATATGTACATGTGTGGAAGGGACTTCAGAGAAAGAGTGCGTATTCTTAAACAAAGATGAAATCGCAGCTCAGTGTTGGTACGAAGGCAGTTATCAAAGGAGATGCAAGAAAAGAGAGAGAGAGGGTTAAAAAAATAAAGACATGCAGCAAGATATAATTATAGAAATATTACTTTCAAAATGTACAGTCACAAAGGATGGCAAGACTTCGCAAAGTGCTGCTGAACATGGCCTTTATTTATACAGAAATTCAGAAATGTTTGACTGGCTGTCATTTGAAGAGGTTGCAAAAGCTTGTCAGGTTGAATGTGGGAATTATAGCGTGAATTCTGCTGGTCATGAGTGCTAAAGTCCACAGCTTGTGTTACATTTATATTTGAAGCTTTATTTATGCAAGATAATCTCTTCAAACTCTTAAGAATGTTCTAGAGGTGACTGAGGGACCGGTGTCTCACTTGTGATTTGGATGGATGGTTCTAGAGATTGGTTTGCTCATGCATCCTCTCCTTGGCAACTTGTTGATGCTTTTGATTTTTTTAAATAATTCTTTGATATAAATAATGATAAGTAATGATGTAAATAAATAATGATATATAATAATCCTTTGATCATGCCCCTGATTGGGAGAGCTGAGCAGCTCAACAACAATGTGCACCTCTGATATTGAGAGCGTTTTGATTTTTGTAATGGAAACAAAAGACAAAGGCATGATACATGTATGGATGTACGGTACGGCACGTTTATACTCCTGAGAAACTAAAGCTGTCAAAAGCAACAAAGGAGTTCATGAAGTCTGGGAAAGACAGAATTGAGTCAAGAGTGATGCCAAATCTTTACATCAGGATTATATCTGGTGCCAAGGACTAGAAAATTCAGGATAACAGAAGTGTAATTCTGAATTAATTCTAAAGGATTATAACAACACCTTAAACACGTCAGTAATATTCTGTCATGAGCACCGCTCAGATTCAAAATAGATATAGAAAAACACTGTCATTTGGTGAGCTGGTTTGCTAACAGGCAGTCGGAGTGTGAAACTGAAATTTATGTACATAGATTAAGTGACTAGCATAACTAATGTCAGAAGATCACAAAGAAATGGTGCTCATGATGCTATCCACAGTGTAAAAATGCAAAAAGAAAAAAAATAGAAGAGGTGACTGAAACCCAAGAACACCAGAGGAAAAAGTAACATTACTTCATTCATTTTAGTCTATTTGTCCACTTTCTTGATTCCACTTCATATAATTAAAATGGATAAAGTTAACTAGTTAGCATCTACAGTAAGAAGTGTTAGGCCTGCTCAGCAGCCTGCTGACGTAATCACTCATGTGGTCAGAACACCAATCACCTACAGTCATTCCTAATGGCCATAAAACAGCAAAGGGCAAATCTAAGTATATAATCCAAAACATGCAAAACATCAGATGAAAATCAGAGAGAATGAACTAAAGGTGAAATAAATACTGTGTAATGCTGTGAGAACAAACACTTACGATTGGTGTGAGTGTTCAGTAAGAAGCTAGAGGTTCATTAGAATCAGGTGTGCTGAGTTAGTGATCAGGTGGACATGAGCTGCGCCGTGGGTCATGTGACTGATCATGTGATGAGTTTGTAGTCCTTTGTGCTGCTGGGAAATGGAGTTCAATGTGGGAACGATTTTGGGGCATCATTAGTGATCCGACCTACTGAAAGTGATGCGGGGACATTTTAAAGCTCGACTCATCATGACCAGGTTTCCTCCTGTATCGTGTGTAACTGTGTTAGCTAAGGTTTGCTTCGAAAAAATCAAAGGAGCACAAACTTTTGTGATAAAGTACTTTGTGATTTATTATTGAATCCATTTTCTATTATTTTGTTATTTATATGTACAATTTTACTTGTTTAACAATTTATTTGTAATACGTATTTTTTCATTTCTTTATTTTTTCATTTCCTAAATTAATTAATTGGTTTGACTTGTATAGACAGTTTCCTTGTGTATATACTGTAGGTTTTATTCAGTCATTTTTATTTTATTAATTGACTGATTATTAAACTGTTTAGTAAACCTCATCCATGATACTAGAGCATTAATTCTGTTCATTCTTGCATATAATATTATATGATTATAATCAGTTGGGGGCCCCTGACGAAGTTGTCACTTTGGGCCCCCAAATATTCA
The DNA here is from genome assembly GCA_030014255.1 of Parauchenoglanis ngamensis. Lineage (NCBI taxonomy): Eukaryota > Metazoa > Chordata > Actinopteri > Siluriformes > Auchenoglanididae > Parauchenoglanis > Parauchenoglanis ngamensis. The sequence continues at coordinate 16,125,869 of JAQMYM010000020.1, forward strand.
GAGCCGGCCCCATGTTTGATCCTTGTGTTTCCTAGTCCTTGTTTTGAGTGTTTTCTCGCACTGATCTTTGCCTGTTTTTGTGTTTTTGCAGATGATGTATTACCCTTTTTTAACGCATGTGCTTGTCTGTGCATTGACCCCACTATTGATTACTGAATTTCCTCCAATGACCTGTAGGCTGAACAAACACACGCTTGTCCTGTGTCTAACGCAATACAAGCTCCAAAAGCATTCATTAAACACACTGTAATATGTTATGATACACTAACTGTCATGAGTTTCTATTAGTCGTGTTGTTTTTCTAACTGTGCAAAAGACACAGATAATTAAAAAAAATCAGGGAATTATAAATAATAATAATAATAATAATAATAATAATAATAATAATAATAATAATAATAGGAACAAAACACAGGTTGTTTAATTGCTGATTCTTAATAAACAAATGAACTAGAAAGAGATTTGAGCTTTGCCTCCATCCATCAGGTACACTCATAATATGTTACGAAATAATTTGAGTTAGAGTGTTTGAGTAATTTATTACATCATCATTTCAGGTTTAACTGTGCTACTATCTTCTCATGAGTGGACAAGTAGATTAAAATGCCTAATATAATTATTTCTCTGTTTGTAGCTGATATGAAATATGACCAAAAATATTCATTATTGATGACATTCCATTTTACTTGGTGGCAATTTTAAGAACATACAGATCAAAGAGAGAAAAAAAAAGATATTTTAAGTATGTTTGTATTTCTTTTGCTCTTTTCAATACTGACTGCAGAACTTACGACATACCTGAATGGAAGTATCTTTCATATTAATTCACAATTTGTTGATCTTTGAAACTCAGATTGTTTGCGTGAGACAGATGGGATCTGACTGTTACTGTTCAGCAGGGTTGGTGATCTTGCCCATGAAGAGCTCTTGCTGCTGTTCTCCACAATGCAGAGCAGGAAGGGTCTGTTGAGGTTCACAGTGTCTGGCAGAGACATGGGCACCTTCTCTACAGTGGTGACAGCAGCTGCTTCAGTTCCTTTCTCATCCACCTTGAGGACTGCCTGATGGAGAACCTGGGGGTAGAGCATGAGCATCCTTACATCACACACACCATCTTCATCAAACTTTTACATAACTAATGTTTTTCAAAAATATGTTTAGCCAAAGAACTTCTTTGGTAGGACTGATTAACATGCAGAGTAATCTTAGATTTCAAAGCATACCTTGGAAGCCTTCAGTTTGGTCTCCTCACTCATCCCTGAGAAGTCTGCATTGTTGGAGAATGCATCAATGATACCCAGTTCCTTTAGGGTGTCCTCAAGGGAGAAGGAAGCAGAGATGGAGAACCTGGGCAAACTACGCCTAACCTTCCTGCAGAGCAAAACGGTGGACATCAGTACAGTGTCAGATTCAGAGATGTAAAAGCAAAACATCACAAGACAAGACAGTGCAGTGCTAGTCCAAATCGAACGTGCAAAAAATTGCAGAGGTAGTAGAATGTATACAATCGTGTGTGTGTGTGTGTGTGTGTGTGTGTGTGTGTGTGTGTGTGTGTCAGTCAAGACCAGACACTGAGGGTTCAGGACTCTGATGGCTTGATGAGCATAGTGAGGACTCAACCGTAACTACAGATGTAGCCTAAATACTTAGGCTACATAACTATATAACTATGTATATAAATATAACAAAAACACTGGCATTACTGTATTCATTTCACAACTGAAAACAGCACACATTACAATTTCATTTAATAGTTTCTGGATGCATTATGGTCCACATGAGTAACTCTTACAGCACATAAACAGGCAAATTTAATGCAGGATATGCTGGATCAAAGCCTATTTTATATGCTGCAGAATCATGAGTGTGGAATCCTAACTGTTAAATTAAATAAAGTTTGGAATGATTAAGGTGATAATTACAACTATTTACAATTTTCTCTTTCTTTTGTATTACATAGAAGTATGTTTGACATAAAAATAAACACAGTTTTATTTGTTTATTTAGATAAATAAACACTATTTCTTTCTGTAGTCTGCATTTTCTCTCCCTGTTGTCAGATTTAAAGGTGAGGGTTTGTGTTTAAAGTCCGTGGTCTGGATGATACTGAAAAATCCTGTCTTGGAAGCTTCTACTTAAGAAAAATCTTTGTGAAATACAGCTCTGACTTGAGGAACTTCCCGATCAGAACTTTTGGTCTTAAGTCACTGACAATGCTGAGACGTGGAAAGGGGGAACAGAGGTGTTTGTCCTGATCAATTTACAAACAATAAATAGTAAAGAGTAAATCAATTTCAAAAGATGAGTGATTCAATCAACTGGAAGCCATTTACCAAAGAAATACCTGAGTGAGTACCTCCACCTTTCTGCCATAGTCAGCATGAACGTTTTCAGCAGTTTGTGCTACAGAAGCTCTTCTGGGAGCTCAGACTAGGAAGGCTAGCCACGCTGCCCGCGCTCATCAGTGAGCCTGTCTTTGGTAACTGTGGACCTCCACAATGTGGTTCATCCTTCAGTACAATTTCTAAACAACTGAAGGTACCATAAGCATCTGGACAAATAAATGCATGCAAATATTATTAAATACTCTTCAGTCCACTCAGAAACTGCAGTGCTCCGGCAGGTAACACAAATGAACTCTAAAACAAAAAGTCAAGACAGAAAGTTAAAACTTCATTCATTAAAGCAGGACAGTAATACCAAACAAACCTCAAACATGGCTCATATGGCTTAAAGACAACAAAGTGAAAGTCCTGGGTTAGTGGCCACCACAAACCCCTGACCTTTGCGGTCTGAACTGAAAAAGCATGTGTGAGGAAGGAGGCCCATAAACCTGGCTGAGTTACACCACTTTGTTCTGGAGGAATGAGCAAAAAATTCCACCAAAGTATTGTGCGAATCCTGTGGAAGGCTACAAAAACTTCAAGCAATTAAAAACTAAAAACACCCAACACTGAGTTGAATGTCTTTAGTACAGGTGTATGAAAACTTTTGACTTCATTTTGGACTCACATTCTGGTTTCTACTCTTTCCTTGTTTTAATCTGTTTAGCTGTGTTTTACCTCAACCTGTGCTACAAAAGTCACTTGTCGTATGCTACCTGGTGTTACCTTATAAATAGCTTGTCATGCCAGTACTTGAGACCTTCCTTGCTGAGATGTTTCTCCACCTCCTCCAATTTTCCCTCTTCAGGCAGAAGGATAATCATAGAGGTGTTGCCTTTGTAGGGCACCTTGATGACACTGGTGGTCTTAACCACTGAGCTACCACAGTCCAACATGTCCACAGTCACCTTGGTGTTCTCACCCACATGGAAGTCGGCTTTGTTGGTGTGCTTTAAATCAAATGGCTTTATCCATTTACCTAAGAAGATGGAAGATAGTGAAAAGTTAGTTCTTCAGTTAGACATGAGAAAACATGAAGAAAAACAAGATGCTGTCTCTACCTCTGAAATAGATGTAGTTGATGAGCACCATGATGGTATCTTGGTCCAGGCTCTTGACCGTGTCAGTGATGGTGTAATTGGTCTTCTTAGCGATGATCTTGTTGACTTCTTCAACAGCAACTTCAGGTTTGGAAAAGTCCACTATGAAGGCCTCTACATAATAGACGTGCTGAAGATCCTTCTGAAAATTGTCGACAGGTTTGAAGCCTTCTCGAACAGCCAGACCACCTCCTGTCTCCAGCAGTGCAGCCTCCTGGTTGTGGCCCAGCA
>JAQMYM010000020.1:16150519-16162027 GCA_030014255.1 Parauchenoglanis ngamensis
TGGGTGTGTGTGTGTGTGGGTGTGTGTGTGTGTGGGGTGGTGTGTGTGTGTGTGTGTGTGTGTGTGTGTGTGTGTGTGTGTGTGTGTGTGTGTGTGTGTGTGAGTGTGTTTAGGGGATTAGAGGACAAACTGTCTTTAAATGTTTTCTACAGCTGTGTGCTGTAGGGCTCTGCAGAGAACCTTCAAGGCTGAACTGAAGCGAGAAGAACGCTTAATGGTTCTAAAGAAAATGACAACATTTATATCACATCCTTCTGCTGAAGGCTCAATGACATGAAAGAAACAAACAAACACTGATAAATGAAGAAATGAATTTTGACAAAGGAAAAAATATTATAAACATTTTTATACATGGTTTTAGACCACACGTTCAAAATGAACCAAACACAAATAAACAGTGACATAGAATATGAAAATAAGAAAAATTAACAAAGTGTGAACAAACAAAAATATAAACATATTTAAAGAAATTGTGAACTAAATATTTTTTTCTTTTTTTTTTTATAAATTTAGGTAAAAAGCAGAAAAATAAGTAAATAAATACTGACAAAAATATTTATAAAAGGAATTAAATTGAAGTTTAAAAAGTGTCAAAATAAATAAAATAAAAGGCATGAATAGACAGGCCCGACTTGGTCATTCTGTAGCACTTATCAGAATCTATAGTAGAACCTATTGTGAATGATATGTTTGATATGTATGACATTGTTATATTGACTAATGGTTTAGTTCTTACATTTTAACTTTAACTCTTGTTAAAGATGAACAGATTCATTACATGTATTATTAATGATGTATTTAGTTGAGCTTTTAAATATAAACAGACTGTAATATTTAAAGTTGCTGATTTGTATTTAGATCTGTGATGGAGTTGAACATGTCGCTCGTGGATTCGCAGTTTGATGTGGATAACTGCACATACCAGGAAGCGTGGGATTGGATCTCCTCCCTCCAGCCTTTGTGGCTAACAATAATTAGCATCTTCGGGCTGGTGGGAAATGGTTTAGTCCTGTCGGTGTTCTGCCTGCAGAGGAACCCGAACTCCGTCGCTGATGTGTACCTGGGGAACCTGGCGTTGGCCAACCTGGTCATGGTGGTGTGTCTTCCCTTCTGGGCCGTGACCATTGCTCAGGATTACGAGTGGAGCTTCGGACAGACACTCTGCAAGCTGATCAACACGGCTATCTCCATGAACTATTTCTGCAGCATCTTGTTCCTGGTTCTGGTTAGCATGGATCGCTATTTGGCGCTTGTCAGAACAATGAGTCGTAGCAGGATGAGACGGTCATCATGGGCCAAGAGGATTTGTTTAGGAATTTGGATTTTTGGATTCCTGGTTAGCATTCCATCATTACTCTTCCGTGACGTAAGATACTTTCCAGACCTCCATGTCAATGGTTGCTACTTGATGTACCCTCATCCAGGCTGGAAGGTCCAGAGAAACCTGAGCAGCAACGTGCTTGGATTTGCGATACCTTTACCAATCATCGCATTCTGCACTTATCACATAGTGAAAGCTCTTAAAGACAGCGATCTCACGTACATCCCTGGAGTTCGGACAGAAAAACGAGCCGCTCATCTCGTGTTAACGGTTCTGGCGGTGTTTCTGTTCTGCTGGACACCGTACCAGGTGGTACGCCTGCTGGATACGCTGGATTATTATCAGCTCATGCCCACAGGATGTTTATTTGGGCACGTCTTAGACATTAGCGTGCAGTGCTCCACCTACCTGGCTTATGCTGACAGCGCGATTAACCCGTTCTTGTATGTGGTTGTCGGGAAGCACTTCAGGAAGCGAGCTAAAGGTGTGTTTAAGCACTTTCTGACTCCTGGACGGAAGGACAGCACTCCAAACGTCACACTAGCCAGCAGGTGCAGCGAAAATCGTAAAGACTCAATTTTTATCGATAAAAGACTCATAGTATCTGTACACATCTTACCAACACAACTTACAAATCTAAACACACTGCCGGGACTGTGAAGGATTTATCCCTGTGTTAGTTCCAATGAACTGATGGTTTATGGGCATTTTTCTTACTACAACTCCACTAAGGGCATTACATTCAGCTGAAACTGTGCAGTCTTTCAGAAACTAATGCTAAGAACTCTTTAGATAGCACTAATGGTTTAGCCTATGTACAAACACTGACCAGTTCCTTGAAGTACAAACCAGAAGACAGAAATCTGGTGTGTGGAACATGTGTGTTACACTTAATTAGCTTTGGTTAGCTATGGTTTTTGGATTAGCTTTCCATTAGCATGTACTGAGTTCCGCTAGCTGTAGATACCAGAACCTTATTTCTCACTGGGACTCATTTTTCAAGATGGATATGAAGAGATCCACTTGTTAATCATTTGTACGAGTGTTTACACACAAAAATGGTTTTCATGAAACTCTCATAAATTCAGAAAAAAATGAAAGACGTTTGTATCCTAGTCGTGCTCCTGAGTGTGTTTAGCTTTATGCATCAGAAGACTAACTAATGTAAACACTGACCTGATCGAAGTCTGCATGTAATCTGCAGGGATTACTGCACTTTTATATCTGGACTATAGTGTGGAGGATAAACTGCTTATTTTGCATTACATTTACAGTGTTTAGTAGACGCTCCAATCCAGAGAGACTTGCAGAAGAACTTTTGAGTCTCAACCAAAAGCATTTTTATTTGTTTGTTGCTTTACAGGTGTTACGGTTTAGATTGTTTAGATTCTGTATTTACATCAGAATATTAAAAATGATTTTCTAATAATCACTATAACTCAGCATTAGCATACATCATTAGCTGATTACTCATCATTAACTTGCAGTATGCTGTTTATTTAGCTCAGGATCAATAATATTTGCCCCCTGTCTGGCGAGTGTGCGAGACCTGCAGAGACATCTGGTCCGTCTGGCTGAAGAGATTAGCCTTTATTAGCTTTTATTACCATTCATTAGCCACTGTTAGCTTGGACGTGACTGTCCTTGTGCTCTAACTGAGATTCAGAGCTGTTCAGCTGACTTACTTTTCTTTCTGGGAAAAGAAAGAATAAATATACGAATAAAGGAATTGTGATGAATTCCTTCAGAAAAAAAAGCAAATAAAGAGTTGCAATATATAGGCTTCTACAAATTCATTAACAGCTGTCAATAGTGACAATTTGTATAGGATAACCTTTAAAAAAAGATTTTTAAAAAGGTTTTTTAGACATTTTCAAATTTACAGAAGGAGTGGGCGAAATATAAACAAACAACAAACAAACAAATAAATAACATTTTTAAAAGATTTTTTAAAAAAATATTTAAGGAAAACTAAAATAAATAAATTATACATAAATATGCAAATAAATAAACAGTGATTTTTTTTGATAATTTATTATTTTTTGTACTTTAAAAACAATTTTAAAAGGGAAAGCATACGAAAAACAAAGAAATCAATAAGTAGAAAACATTTTACTTGTATTTTTGAAACACATATTTAATGAAAACATTAAACAAAAAAAAAACAGCAATCAAATAAATAAATAATGTTTAAATAAATAAATAAATTTAAATGTGAGTAACTGTTTGGTAATGTTGTGGAAGCACTACGTTTTTTTTATATGTCGATTAATATCATTGTGACCTCTGTGAGAAAGTTTAGCCACGTGACTGGAAAATCACTTTATTACTGTGTGAAATATCTTTTCTCAGAAAGAAAAGGGGTTCAAAAGCCTGGAAGCACAAAGGAAAATGCTTCTGTTCTTATTCAATACAACAATTTTCATGACAAATCATATTACTGACAGCAATAAGTTGAGTGAAAAGTAGAGCCTTTTAGATCTCAGAGTTTTTAGCATTTGGCTTGTTCTGTGATGAGAGCGTGTGCTCGAGCTGCACGGACTCCACACATTTGTGCAAACGTGAGACCTTACGATCTCCTCAGAGTGTCGTCTGAACGCACGCTTCAATAGAAGAAATTAAACATGAGGGACAATACTGTGCAAAAGTCTTGACACCCCCCATTTCTTTATATGCTGCTAGGAAAATGAGACACTAGGTGCAGTGATTTACTGCAACATGTGTAAACACACCTGTAAATACAGTCTATAACACACGCAGAGTTTGTATCATTCTAACCAGCTTTAACGTCAGTATTTGGCTTGAGCTCCGTTATTCTCCAACACAGCCTGAACTCTCAAGCGTTCCTGTAATTTCTTTAAGCAGTCTTCAGGATTAGTTCTCCATGCTTCCTGAAGGATGCGCCGAAGCTCTTTTCTGGATGCTGGCTGCTGTTTGTTCCATTCTCTGTGGAGATGATCCCACACTGCTTCAGTAATGTTGATAATGTTCAGTATTCGGGCTCTGAGGAGGCCGATCCATGACTGATAGAGTTCCGTCATGGTTTTTACTATCGAGGGATGCAGACAGCCTGGAGAACTGTTCCTCAAGACTACAATAAAGAATACCAGAAATTCTGGCTCTTTGGAAGTAAATATGAAGGAATGAGTGGTGACTCGAGACTTTAGCGCCGTGCTCTACATCCGAACTTTTGTACAAAGCAGTTAACAGTCAATGTCACACATTTATATAGGGACCTAGAAATAGTGCAGAATCCTGAATGTTAAATATTCAAGAAAATGAACATTTGCTTTCTTCTTTTAAATATTTCTAAATTCTTTTTTTTTCCAAATTCAACAAACAAACAAACAAACAAATAAATAAGGATTTCCGGTGTGGACCTTTTGGACCCTGCTTTTACACTCCTTATAAATCTGGTCAATAAACAGTCAAGCACGTTTAACTGTCTCACAAGTAAAATGCCTTCGTACAGAGCGAGGCTAAAGCTACTCAGTCATACTGTAATGTATAGCAGCTGATAACTGGCTGCATTATATTAGGCATTTAGTAAAATCAGTGAATGTGATTGGCCATGTTTCAGTTAGGCATGTACCCATAACGTATGCATAACTGGTCTGTCCCTTTATGCATGAACACAAACATTTTTGTGGTAGTTCTCTTGTTTTCTAAATCAATTTGTCATTTCCTTTAGTGGGTGTCTTTTAAAAATAAGTCAGGCTGCTGGGATATAGATTGAAACTGGAAGGAGGGATTCGGCAGGTGACCGGAGTGGGCAGAAACATGAAGGAAAAGGAGAAATGAACAGCGGTCACTGTGGAAAGCTGGACATTTGTAAAATCATTTTTATATGTGTAACGGTTTAGCTAGGAAAAAAGTTTGATTTTGCAAGCTAACATTAATTTGCAAGCTAACATTAAAATGAAATCACAATGATGTTCAGTGATATGTTTATTTATTAAGTCTGTAAATAATGATTAATAATAATTTATCGGTGATGCGGTAGTTTAGACTGAATCACAGTGTTGTGTATTTGAACTTGTAGGAATAAAAAATGTTTGAAAGTGCCTTATGTTTATGTATAGTGTGTTGTATTGGTTCCATTTCATGCTACTAATTTAGATACTGCTAACACATAATGCTGAACTCTGGCTAATTCTGTAGCTAATGGAGAAAAATATGTTTTAGTGATGTAAGAAACAGACCAGAAACAGATAATTTATGGTATAATTAACTTTATTAAGTTGTTATTAGCATGTGCAAGGCTAGTCTGGTCCAGGTAAGATAGGCCACTGACAGAGTTAAATACATTTAAATAGAGTTAATTGCCATCTGCATGCAATCTGCAATCATATTATTGTGATTATTGAATTTAGTACATTATTGATGCACAGTCCTGCAGGAAGTTTTGTCTAAATTCACAAACTAGCAAAATTACTCAACTCAACATCAATGAAAGGTGCTGAGTGAAGAAGAAGCGTTTATTTTTTCATATATATCCATTACAGCACAGCGAAATTCTTTTCTTCACATATTCCAGCTTGTTAGGAAGTTTGTGTCACCCATGATAAAACATCCCTGCAGCAGAAAGGTTATATATTTGCTCATTGGCCCAACAACAGCAACACTGAGGCTTGAACCCACAACCGGCTGCTTACTGAAACAGAGTCTTAACCATCAAGCCACCACTGCCTCAAAGCAAACAGCTGGTAACAAATCTTTTTCAAGCTGATTTTTTTCTACTTATTTTCTTACAACCTTTGTCAAATCATGCAACCCACCAGCAGCACTGTGTATTTAACAAAACAGGCAACTGCTGAAGGCACAGATTTTGTGGTGGCATGTTTGTCTGCACTGGAGTACACACTGTCTTACCTGAGTTTAAAGAGATCAATCATTTTGCTTATCGGAAATAAAATCTTTCTACAGTAAAACCTATGACCCCTGGTACATTGAGCATTTGCAGTCATGTGAGGTAACAGATAATGAAAACAAAGGCCCTACAGAGCAATCAGTGTGTCAGCTTGTCCTGGATGGAAGGAACCCAACGGATGGATTTCATTATTCATTATTCATTATTCCAACACCGACACCTAGTCCATGCATGAAAAACAAAACTACACAACTACGAGCATAACAAGGAACACCAACATGAGCTACATGATTATGAGTAAAAACAAGAAACATGAACATGCGCCACACCTCATGGGTTCTGAGATTAAAACATAACAGCAAACATTACAAACCGAGTCCTTTTATGCACAAACATAAAAATTAATCTAGCACAGGGCAGTGCACCACCTGGGGCAGAAATGTCCACAAGTCATGCTGGACTCTGGGAAATGCAGTCCAGAAACAGAGCCTGGAGATGTCACTCAGAAGTGCTGAGTAAAAACACAGCTAACAGACCAAGTGCCACTGTTTGTTTATAAAGTGTCAGGTAAGCTAATTCTTACAACTAAACATTTCGTTCTAGTGTCAGACTAATAGTGTAGCATCACTGCAGCACCTGAGATACGTTGTTCTGGACATGCCAGAGAAGGTATTTAAAGGTCATCTGTTTCCCACTATGGCCCATGTGTTACAGGATGTTAATCTCAAAGGTTATAAAGGAATAACAGCCGAGGCCATTTCCTGTCACCTGAAGCAGCTGTTTGTTTTTGTTACAGGTGCAAACCCAATGAATATGTAACAACTGATGTTCTGAAACTTAGGCTCATCTTTGTTGACCTCAACACTGAGAGGCTTATTTTGCCCTCTCGCCCTGAAACTGTAAACGACCTCATATTTGTGGTGAAACATATTGTAATAACCTGACCTATGACTCTCACCTTCAGTGTCAGGACCTAGAATTTGACAATGCCCCATGCAATTTAGTTAACATAGAAGATCTACCACCCAAAGCAACAATTAAGATAGCTAGATTAGCTGATTTAGATCTCAGTTCAAGCAGTGTAGGTGACACAGGGTTAATCTGTACCTGTGTCTGTGTCTGACACCACAGATTCACCAGAGCATCACTGTTGATGGCCAGAGATATTCCTAATTCCAACATTCTACTACAAGGTGGGGTGTGCTCTAATAGCAGGTAACGCTGCAGTGGTGAAAGAGGGAAAACTATCAAGATGATACGGAAAAACACAACACACTAGATGAAATGACTGCTGAAATATATCAACATAAAGTATATCCTAATTACGAAGAGCTAGGCAAAGCTGCACAAACTCTTGTGAATAAATACCCCAGTCTCAAAGAAAACAGGTCCAAATCAGGGTATGATTGGTGGAGGAATAGTTACGGGAGAAGAATACAGGACCAAACTGAACAGGAAATGTAAATGTAAATGCAGGAAAGCGCAGCAGGAACAGTCCAGAGTGTGCAGCATGCAGAGCCAACACCTAAAGAAAAAGAAGAGCGGAACTTAATGTCCTCCCCATGGAGAGACTAAGAACACACTGGAGACACGCAGGCTTTAAATCATGGAGCAGTGTAACAAGACTTTGATAGACTGATGATTCTCATCCCTCAACATATGGTGCACACCTTTGCACTCAGGCGTGAAGAAATTGTGAATTCAGCTCCCATTGCAGACTTAAGAGACAGATGGCTGCATTTATTTGTGAATCCCAAGTGAGTAAAACTTGAAAGGGAACCTAAAAAGTTAACAAGACCTTGATTTACCAAAGTCATTATTGTACACTTTTAATGTTGATAAAGAGCTTAAAAAAACTTAAACTTTAAGCATAGTTTGACATTGTGTGTCTAATTTTTGAGAATGTCTGAGAATGCTTTTTTCCACTGTATTTTACAAAAGTTACAACGGTGAACTTGAATGATCGGAGGTAATCTATGTTTTTGTTTTCCATGCAGCTCGACAGTGAATTCCTCAGAATCCCCAATAAATATCTGTACATGACAAATATACACCCCAGCTGCTTAAATTTTGGGTTTGAACCTTTCTCCTTAGATTTCAGGCAAAAAATGTTTTGATGGTTTTGAAGTTTGATAGGAATTTCATTTAGGCTTCAGGGTGAACACTGGATTCTAACATCTCCTATACATATATTGTATGTGCAACCAGATAAGAAAGACATCATTTCAGCTAGAACAGCTGACAGAACTGGTTGGCCTGCCTCTGTACTTAAAGGAGGATCCATTAGAGGTCTTCAAGCCCTTCAAGGTATTTTTGTATTGTTCCTTTTCCAATATTATGTTCAACAATTTTAAGATTGTTAACAAGTTAAGACATGGACTACACCCATCCATCCATCCATCCATCCCTTATCTATACTGCTTTATCCATCTGGGTCGCGGGGAAGCTGGAGCCAATCCCAGCATCTGAAAAGGAGGTGCCTGGTGGAATTCCCTTTGGTATACATCCTGGGTGTTTCTCATTGTCAAGGATGCTTCCTTGGTAGCATGGATCCTTCCAAGTCAGATCCTTCAGAGGCTAGGCAAGACTCCTTCCTAGCATTCAGAGAATACATAATGGAACAGTCTAGTGAGTGTGCAGGTGTGTGTCATCTTTTGTGGAGTTTACTGGCAGCTTGCAATCTTAGTGCACTACTGCCATCTGCAGGACTGAGGTGTGAATACTTTTCAGAATATGAGTGCTTTAATTAGAAAGAAAGAAATAAAGAAAGAACGAATATGTAATTATATTTGCAACCTATTTCCAAATATGTCAACCCACATTTTGTCACTTTGGCTAGATCCTCCTTTTTCTCCATATTCCCTGCATTCCAAAAGTACACGTCTCCACAGTAAAAACATGCCCCAGACTGATGCTTCCTATTAATCTGATTCTTCCTATTGATCACATTAAACAAGTCACCTGAACAAGGTGTTATTTTATTTTGTTAATCAATAACAATTAAATTTAAGTAGATGCATTGGTAAATATACATACATGTAAATAATGGGGATAAACAAATAAATAAATAAATATAATAATACAAAATAAACTATGCCAGGGGTTATATACATAATAAAAAGAAAGTAACTAAAGTGAAAACATTAACATTTTATTAGTATTTATATAATGAATAACATTCATTAAATCTATTAATCAGGATTTGAACCTCTCCATAGCACAGAGACAGCACTGGTTAAAGTAATAAATGGCCTACTACTGGCCTGTGATCAGGGTTGTGTCTCACTGCTTGTATTGTTTGACCTTAGTGCAGCTTTTCACTCTGTTTATCATACTATTCTCCTTAAAAGACTAGAAAACTTTGTTGGATTTAAGGAAACAACCCCTCTTCTGGCTCAGGTCTTATTTTACTGAGGTGTTCCACAAGGTCCTGTTTTAGTTGAACTGTTTTCCTTGGAAAAGCCAGGTTAGAGACGCCAGCTTAATTAGGTTGTGGAATGTGTAAAGGACATTAGACACTGGATGCTTAGTAGCCTTCTTGTACTTAACACTGACAAGCCAGAAGTACTTGTACTCGGACCACATCCATTAGTCCAGAACCCAGCCTCCAGAGTCCTTCCTCGAACTAGAACATTTTATCACATAACTCCATTTAATCTTATCCACACAGCACTGGCTTCCATTAAAGTTTCAGACTAAATATAAAATACTACTAATGACCTATAAAGCTTTGAATGGCCTTGTACTCCAGTATGTGAGCGAACATGTGATCTGCCATTCATGCTTCAATCAATAGATGCATGGTCTTTATTAGTGCATACAGTACCATTGTAATATTTGGACACACCTAATCATTCATAGGTTTTTCATTATTCTGACTATTTTGTGGAATTAAAATAGTGAAACACTTTTAAAATAAAAGTGGAATTTCTTGCCTACTTAATGCATTTGAGACCATCAATTGTTGTAATGAACAGCGATCTTGCCATAATTGGCGTTATCAAATATTTTTCATTTACCTTGTCATTATAATTTACACATTAAATAAAAAATTGTCAATCAATATTTATTGTCAAAATTGTCATAGACAAAATTGACACATATATAAATATTGTTTTATTTTACTATGTCCATTATGTTAGATCACTATTTTAGGGCTGGAGTGGTGTTGCAGTTAGCACTGTAGCCTCACATCAAGCAGGTTCTGGGTTTGAAGCTGCCGGTTGACCAAGATTCTGTCTGTGTGGAGTTTGCATGTTTTCCCTGTGCCTGCATGGGTTTCCTCCCACAGTCCAAAGACATGCAGATTAGGTCAACTGGCTACTCTAAATTGCCCATAGGTGTGAAGATGAGTGTGAATGGTTGTTTGTCTCTCTGTTAGCCTTGTGATAGATTGGCAACCTGTCCATTCCTGGAGTCAGATGAGATGCTCTAGCTCACCCATGACCCTCAGTAGGATAAGCAGTACAATGGATGGATTACCAATGTAAGTATTTCATTAATGGTGATGATATTGCATTGTTATCAAGAATACAGCAATAAACATGAAACCTTCCAGTTAGTATTCAGAACTCAGACCAAAGTCTCAAACTTTATGTATTTAGGGTTAGAGGGATTTTGAGCATAGAGAGTTTTAGTAAGCTGAGATGTTTGGACATGGTAACTTGCCACCTACCCCTAACTCTCACATGCTCACATTATCACTTCCTTAGAAGCTGGGATATGCAAAGTAAGAATTTCAAAGTCCTGTAAAGTATATGAAACAAATAAATCCTTATTTTTGTTCATGTCCCAGGAGCCCTCATGTCTTTGTTACCTTCTGGCTCTCCATTTTAGTTACACTGTCATAGCTAGTCCTGCCAGTGTCTCTGTTCACAATAAGCTCATAATCCACATATAGGGAAAGATCATACCTAATAAGCTGTTTTCACTCTGTGCCTCCCCACGTCCTCACCAAGCGAAACATGTTACTTTTGGCTTGATGATACTGACCTTTTGCCCTCCAGACCCGTGGATTCCTCTCCACGAATCTCCGTGTGAAACGAGGAAGGCGGGGCTATCTAACCCGGCACGGCTGATTATTTCCAGATTCACCGCGAGCTCTCGCTCCAACCCGAAAGTCGGAGGAATTCGCAGCCGCCGCCTCCTCAGCCTGCAGGAGGAGCCATGGCTTTGGCGGAATTTCCCATACCCAAACGGATTCACCACGTGTCTCCTGTGCCTGTTTGTTCTGTCGCCTTCTCTCTCGCATTTACAATACACATATTATATTTATTTATATATTTACATATTTACATATTATATTTTTTATATTTAT
>JAQMYM010000020.1:16267768-16279234 GCA_030014255.1 Parauchenoglanis ngamensis
CGTCACAACCAACGATTTATACAGGAAATTCATGAAGATTAACAAGGTTGCCCAAACTTTCGTATCCCACTGTATATAATATTAAATATATTCATCAATTTAAACCTGTTTCATGGTGAGAATAATTCATTTTGTACATATAGTTAGTATGATAAAGGTTTATTATTATTATTATTATTATTATTATTATTATTATTATTATTACTACACTCCTACAGTGATTAGCTCGGACTGAGCAGACACAACCTCATTTTTCAGTGTTTTTAAATGAGATCTTTTTAATAACGTGACATCTTTCGCTCCTCACCTGAGCTGGAGTTATTTCTGCATGATTGATGTGATGTTCAGTTCATTAGTACGTTGTCATATAAAGGAACTTATAAACTGTGTAAACCTCCAAAACAACAAAGAACCTGTGTGAAGAAGATATGTGTCCACAGCTCCAGTGTCTGTTACTGATATGCAGAAATGTCGAGCTGATTTTGCATTATAATAAAGACTCGGATCTGATCCAGCAGAAAGAGAAGTTCTGATGTTTGTGAGGGAACAGAACACTGGAACATCTCTATACATCATCCACAGAGCTGCTGCTCACACTCACCCGGAGCAGAACCTCCTGAAGAACCCTCAACTCCCCACTTCCTGTTCCCCGAACGCTAAACCTTGTGTTCTGACATTCCAGGTGTGAATCAGCAGCAACACGTCATCTCCGCACCCTGCTTCGCACTTCTGCCTCAGATGTTGTGGTTCTTCTCTCAGATCTGACCTGCGAGACATCTCGGTATTCTCTCTGCAGAACATCACCATGTTCTCTGTTCCACAAACATCTAAACACCTTCTTTCGTCTCTAAGAGAACACCTCACTGTTTTACTTTTCTACCATTCATGTGGAGAAAACTTTAAATACTAAGTTACGAATGAATGAAGGAGTCTCACCACGAGCGGAAGTGAGCAGATGAGGAAGGTGATGGTCATGAAGGCGAGTAGGACCAGGTGCTCGAGCTCCTCCGCGAGCGAGCGTGTCTGCGTGGAGGCTCTGAACCTGCGCACGGAGCCCCGGTGCAGCTCGCACCTCCGGTACATGAGCACGAGGTGGTAGATGACGCAGGCGTTGCACAGCACGGTGCACGCGATCATGACGAGCAGGCAGGACGCGTACAGGTTCTTGTAGATGCAGTGCTCGCGCTGCTGAGACAACATGTCCACGAAGCACCACGTACCGGGACAGTACTGCACGTACGCGCCGAAACCGAGGAACGGCGCGAGGCAGAAGAGCGCGCCCGACACGTAGACTAGCGCGAGCGCCAGGTACCCGCAGCGCGCGCTCAGGCGCCTCTCGTAGAAGTAGGGCACGGCGATGGAGAGGCAGCGCTCGAGCGCCATGCAGAGCAGCAGCGCGAGCGTCACGAGGCTGAAGAAAGTCATGGCGAAGCCGAAGTGCCGGCACGCGACCTCGCTTCCGCCCAGCGCGAGCAGAGTCTCATTCCGCGCGTACGCCGCAATCACTAACGGGCTGACCGAGCACGTGCCCAGGAGGTCGGTGACGAGCAGCGCGGTGAGCAGCACCTGGAACAGGTTACAGGAAGAGGAGTGACCCCGCGCGCTCTGCGTCCTCCTCCTGCGCCGGACCTCCAGCAGCACGAGCGCAGCCGCGTTCCCGAGAACCCCGGCGGTGAACATGAACGCGGAGGTGATGGGAGAACCTTCCCGAACCCACGGAGCACCATCACAGTGAAAAGCGCGCTCTGTAAAGTTCATCTCCCGCGCGCTCTGTGTGTGTGTGTCTTTATCCGAGATTATACCGAGTGTGTATCCTCTCTGAGCTGCCCATGTCTGTCTGTGTCTCCGAGCCTGCGTGTGTGTGTGTCTGAGTGTCTGTCACGCGCAGCCCATCGCCCACATGAAAAAGAGGAGGCCACGCCCACTCCACAACACACCCTGTTAAAGGCAAACTGCGGGTTTCGTTACAGCATCTCACCAATGTGCGAATATAAACATTAAACCTCCTCTTCTCAGATCTGTCACGCTACACTACACTCACACTACGTTCACACACACACACACACACACACACACACACACACACACACACACACACACACACACACACACACACACACACACACAAAAATAAAATCTCATGTGTGAAAGTGGTCCACTGAAGTCCCTCAGCTCAGTGGTGATCAGTCGTTGGCTTTACACACACATGGTGAATCCGCTCTCAGTCTCAGCAGCTGTGATGTGCAGAGCTTCATCCAGACACTCCCTAACATCTGCTCAGTCACCTGGATTTGTTTAAATAAAGTTGTTCTAGAAGCCTGAAAAGTCACCAAATCTAGCGACAGTCACTATATTACAGTTTTCTCCCAGTCGGTTTGACACATTTCTCACAACAGTTTATCAAATTCTCTCAGCAGCACTGCATGTGGTCAAAGCACACACACACACACACACACACACACACACACATTTCTCTGTTTCATTATAAACTAAACACATCACAAGACTCTTTAAACACATCCTTCACTGTGGAGTGCATTTCTCATTCTGCTCTGAGAAACTCATCCAAACAGTTTGAACAGTTTTATCTGCCAACTCTAAAAGCAACACTCACTGAAATAGCAGCTCATTGCATTGAAAAAAACCCAAAAACGCTTCATACATGCAGCTTTTGCATAAACTATTCACACAGGATAGAGATGGTGTGAAGAAGCACAGAGCAAAAGTGTGTAGTGTTTCCTTCTTTTCAAACTGGCGCTCACAGGCAGCAGATTGCTGAGTAGCGCCCCCTACAGTTTTGGTAGCGACGGCCAATGGGGTTGCAGTCCACTAACAAGAATTACCAGGGTTTGGCCAATCAGAGAGCCGCCCTCTAACAGGGTTTGGCCAATCAGAGAGCCGCCCTCTAACAGGATCGAGCCTTAGTTATTGGTTCAGACGGAATGACCCCATCACACTGTAACCTGGTTTATATAAAGTAAGTCGTGCTGGATTTCTGTCGATTCCGCCTTCGTTTCTATGCTGAGCGGTAAATTAATGTTATGTTAAAGATTGCATTGTCGCTAAGCTAACGTAGCTGGATTGAGAACTGAAGTTAGCGTTAGCCGTTGTGTTTAGCACCTGATCTGTGCGTTTTAATGCTTTCATTCATAACTTACTAACTCGAGTTAACATCCACAGAGCATTATGTGAGTGATGGGCAGTTTCAGTGGTGTGTCTGTTCATACGGATATATTTGGAAACGTAGTTTTCATATAAAATATTAAAAACTAATAAAAATATAAAATATTGCTGTCCACACCCAAACTCAGAGGCCAGACCAGGCAAACTCTAACTGATTTATTTTCTTTTCCCCCCAAAATGAGCAAATAATATTTTAATCCAATATTTTATACAATGAGCACATTATATTTGATATTATATTGTATTCTTCTGTATTCTGTATGTGGGGATTTCAGGAGCAGAATAAAATAAAAATAAGTCATAGTAATCACAGTCTCATAACCCTATCTAATTTATCTAGTTTTAATGTCCAAGCCGCACCGTCATCACTGCCGTCAAGATATTGTGGACGTTTTTGTCATTTTTTTTCTGACCCTTAATGAACAAATGTTTTTTTTTCCACCTCATCTAAATATTTGACTGTTATTTACGAACAGTATGACATATCTCATGCCGTGATATTACACCGGAACTACTTTTGCCAGTTTATACACCCTTACAATTATTATACATTTGTGAATTGAATTCATTAAGTGTTACAAAGACCAAACAGCGTAAGTCCACCACAACCTGTAATATAATGTAGGCTTGTGTAGATACTGTTTTGAAGTAAATAAATCATATTATTTCATTAAGTAGGGAATAATGTCTCAAACTGTGTGTGTTGAAGGTATGTTTAGAACTTTTTTCTATATGGAAATAAAATTGTGTTTCGGAAATGACAATTAATGAACATGAATGTAGCAAATATAAAATTGACAGTAGAAACATGCATTTGAAACATTTTTCTTGAACTGTCTTGAAACAAAACTGTGTTTTTAGAATGAAACAGAGAAAATAATGCATTTTAATTAATATATAAACATAATATTACATATATATCTATCTTTACAGTCCATTTTTATTGTACCCTATCAGCCAAGATGTCATTTCCACCACAGGGTTGTGTGTTGGAAATGATATTTCTACAGTGTTTTGTGAAGAACCGCAAGGTAACTTGATTGGGTTTATTGTTAATTTAACAAAGAGAGAGGAGATTGTCCAAAATGATATGTATTTTTAAAAATATGACCAAAGGACATGAAGATGCCTGTAGCGTAAGAACCACCAGGTATTATTCTGTTACTCTGTTATTCCATGCCTCCTGACAGAGCGGTGTATGTTTCAGCCCCATGTGGCAGAGCTCAGTCCTTCAGCATCCTGGTCCTGCTATGAGACACATGGAGGTGGATCAGTATACGCTCACATATATATTTTGTTCAACCTTACAGAATGGATCCCACATTTATTAGGAGGGGAGATGGCCGTGTCGGGTTGTTGGACTCTGAAGAGCCAGAAAACAATTAAGGGGGAGAAAAAGCCATGGAGCCGAGCTCTGTCTCCAGACAAGGTGAAGGAGTCAGCAAGGGTGGCTGTTCTGTGTCATGAATAATGAGCAGCATCTCAGCACTTCATCTTCCAGCCAGGTGGAATGAGCGCCAAATTCTGAGGGGAGAGAAGTTACACGCTCGTACAGCGGCCTTCTTCAGCAAGCAGCCAACCAGCCGGCAGAGGAAGTGCTCGAGAGGATATGGGTGGAGTACACCGCCCTGTGGAAATACACAGAGAGGCATATAGTACATTATTATTTCCTTTTGTATTTTATATATGTATGTATGGATTTACTGTATTAATGTCATTTATGTATTTATATATCTCTATCTATCTATAGAAATATAGAAATATAGAAATATAGATAGATAGATAGATAGATAGATAGATAGATAGATAGATATGGTATAGAATATATATTCTTCTACTTTTATATATATTGTGTGTGTATGCCTCTCTCTCTATTTATATATGTATATACTGATTCCACTGGTTATAATAAATGACTCAATACAAATAAATATTTTCTTTCATTTTAATAGAATAAACAGTGTAACATTAGAACCCATGTGCCATAGAATATACTGTAACAGTACAGGGGCTGCAGTGAGGCAGGTTATTGTAATTCCTGAGTGTAGACCTTCTGGGGCCTGAGAACACATGAGATATAAGGTAAAGCCTATGATGATGGATTATTTACTTACTTATATTTTTGAAAAAAGTCACAACACAATCAGTTATATAATATTTATTGATATTGCTTAATCATGATGGGAAGGCTAATACCTATCAATTAATCAAAACATTGTGTTGTTTAAAATACCTCAGTCGGTGTTTAATTATTTCCATTGCTTCAGTGCAAAAGAATATTGTCATATCACTTGGACAGCATTAATAAGGTAGCCTAATTAATAAATGTTCGTCTTGACAACGGCCATGTGATACAAAACCCACACTTAAAATAATTTATTCCAATGCAATTGTATAGTTAAACTCCTTCTGCCCGACACGAGATTCGTACCGAGGCTCTCCGATTCTGGTTTTGGTGGATTAACAGTATTTATAATAACAAAACATCGACAGGAGCACCAGCCCTGTAACCGCCCCAGATGTTACTGCTAGAGGTAACGAGGGCTGGGTGTGAAGACATTACATCTGAAGCTTGTCATCAAGGGGTGTGGCATGCTAACTTTCCCCTTGTGCCCTAAAGACTAGCGAGAAGATGTGATGTAGATCCAGTTATGTGGCCTGAAGCAGAAGGAGAAGGTGCCTGCTCATATACTTCTGTATGCAGTATCAATCATTTTTAGTTCACCATATATTAAAATTTTCAGGTGTGTACAGTGAAATATATGCTCATTTTGTCATATTGATTCTTTACAGAAAGTTTTCATTTCCTGTATCGGTTCCCTGTAATTCTCTATTCCTACGCTATCAGTATATACTGTAAATAAATGTGTTCTACAGTTGTGTTATTATTTCACTGGTTTCACCTGTCATGTGACAGCAGGATTTACTCCATATACTCAGTTCTAATAAACACAAACAGAATATTGTGCTTATAGCATCTGTAAATGACAAACAAGCTAAGCACATCGGTCACAGTGTTGTAGTGACCGATGAACATTGTGCATTTTGGTGTATGTGCTGTGTGTGTTCTGGGTGAGTTAGAGCCTTCTGCAGAGCCGTGGGGCTGTTTTACACACGAACTGGACTGAGAAAGGCTTTTACAGTCATGAGAATGGCATTTCTGATGTGAGAAAAATTTGGGAAAAATTGTCACATCAACAGTTCTAGTAGTCACACACACACACACACACACGCCCCAGTGGGTGTGACCTGGAGGTTACTGTGCAGTGATGGACAGGAGGGAGGAGCCTCACTGGAACACAGCTAAATGCAGCCAGAATGAAATCATATAGGACTGAAAGGGGGCGTGGCTTCTAAGGTGTGTTAGATGGAGTGCCTTTATTTATATGAAAGGATTTTACAGCAACACACACATATATAAAGACCTCTTTCTGTTTAAAGAGATAAAACACACCCCAATTATGCTGATTTATTAGAGATTCAGCCACACACACACACACACACACACACACACACACACACACACACACACACACACACACACACACTGATGCTCGTACACACACACGGATCCTCTCAGCACACTGAAATAAGAACCACATCACTGACAGAAATAAAACTGTAATGAACTGAATCAGTAAGACAAAGATTCAAATCATTTTAGAGTACTGAAATAAGAGTCAAATCTCTAAGAGTCATTTAAAAAAGAATCACATGTAGGAATCAGAATGGATTTATTATGATCTGTAAAATGATCATATTCTCACCAGCAGGCTCTCTTAGCTTGGGAGTGGTTTAATGTGCCTTTGGAATAATCTGAATACAAGTACACTTCATAAATATTTATTTCTTGACACTTGGTATAAAAGAAGTAATATTTTGTTCTTGACTTTTTCAGAACTGATAGTAATTTACTGACGTATGAGGAATTCATGTCGGTATATAATTTCCTGGATGTACTGAAGAGTTTAACTCTGTAGTTCATGTTCATTTGCCTTCGGGTTTAATGCATTTATTTAAACGGCTGCTGAAGTGGCGAGACGTCTCCTGTAGACTGACATTTACTCACTGGAAGAACATCTGCATTACAAAACCTGAGGTCTTCAACTTGCATATAGATAAAAGAAGCAGTAAATAGAGAAGCCTTCTACTGTCAGTCCTGTAGCCTTCAGCTAGCTGTTCAGCAATGCTAACCCTGCTAAAAGATTAGCCTTGTTAGCATTTTTCAGACAGATGTTTTAGGTCTTCCTGTACCCCATCGTTATCCAGAACACTTCAGTGCTGACATTTTGAAATAGCAAACAGTGAAAGTGACAAAGGGGATTACATCCAGCACATCCAGCTAGCTATCCAGCGCTGTCTGTCATAACAAGAGCGTGAGACGGGTGTCGTTATTTATATTAATGGAACATGAAAAACAGCACTGAGAATTATCCAATCACATTCCAGCAAAACACATAAAAACAGTACCAAATGGCTGCCAATAAAATTGGGAGTGTCTGGGGTGCAGAGAGCGGTGACTTCTGGGAAATGTAACGGCAACCAATTAGAGAGCAGCCTCAGGTCACCTGACTGCAAACAGTGTAAGGCCTCATCAGTGAAAGGGGAGACGATGGCAATCACAGCAGTTTTCCCAATGATGCAAACGTAATAGCTAACTAGTTTTAGCGTGAGCCACGTGTAGGACTGTGAGCGAGTAGTGTGAGGTCAGTGTTAATGGTAACTGACGCAGGTGAGGACGACAGACTGAATGGTCTCCCTGCACACGCAGCAGAGCCGCAGTGCTTTAAAGCTTCATGGTGCAGGTGAAGCAGGTCATGAGGTGTTTCCTCCTGGCTGGAGGAGGTGCAGGGCTGCAGGTAGCAGAGACGAGTCCTGATAGTCAGAACAAGAAGTACTCTGCGAGCACGAGCTCTCGCTGCCTGGGACGTCCACACCTTCATCCAGGAGGAGATTCTGTGCACGGCGCTTTGGCTTCATCCAGAAGCCCGTTTCTTCACACTAAATTCATTTCCAAACCCAATAAAACACAAGTAGATAAATAGGAATTTAAATTCAAATGTATTTAAAACAATAAAGGTTCAGTAATTTCTGGGGATTAGTTATATTTCAACAGCAGAAAATTTATTATATACAATTTAATACATGTTGATTTGTGTACTTAATAAAGATTTAAAGGAAATTGCCAAGTTTCCTTCACAAAACTTAATAAGTGTTATCAAACTGACAAGATTATTATGGCCACACAAATAAGAAGAAACAAGCTTTCAGTGTTTACTTTGTGGAGCCTCTTTCGTATCTGGCAGTGACCCATAATCCCACTGTGTTTATTTGTATATTTCATTTCATTGTTTAAGTTTTTTAAAAATAAAGGATTGTGTGACTAGAGCAGAAAAATCAAAACAAATGAGACTGAAAAATGTTCCTGTTTATGTACTTCAATGATCACACATTTTTAAATAATTGTTTAAATTAATTATTTTAAAATGATTATAATTTTATTAAATAAACTGAGACATGGCCCTGTTTTGGTCAGACTCCGCCCCCTGTGTGCATAACTCCTGTATAAGTAGTGCTTAAGACTGTAGTGAGGTCAGAGGTCAGAATCCTGTAGATGCCGTTTCTTTTATTTTGGCAGCAGCAGTTTGTAGATTTAGATCCCTAATGAAGAAGCCAGAGGTGGCAGCGGTGAGGAAAAACTCCCTGAGACTACATGAGGAAGGAACCTCGAGAGGAACCTGACTCAAGAGGAACCCATCCTCTTCTGGGTGCCAGCAGACAGTGCCATAATAAATCATTACTGCCCCACAGCTGTATTCAGTGAAGTCCAACAGGACCTGCGGCGGCTCTGATACCAAATAATACAATTCTGCTGCTCCCAAAAGTAAAGGAACGCTCTGGGCTGGTGGAAGGGGCTACAGAACTTCTTGTTGTTGGTTCCCTAAAAATAAACATCAAAAACAAAGCAGCAAAAATCTTCATCAGCGGAGCACTGAGGCCTTGAACTGATGACAGCAAGGCATTCTGGGAGCTTTTAAAGTGTGAAGTGGGCGGAGCAACAGCTCCCATTAGAAAATCAGCTGGAGTACGACACTGCTGCAGGAGGCTGAGAGACGCGAGAAGGTCAGATGGAGTCTGGTGCAGGGAGTGGGCGGGGCAGGGTTGGGGGCGTGGCCAAGCACGGGTTGGGTTCTTTAATTTTTTTTTAAAGATATTTTTACTTTTTTCAATATATTTTTAGATATTTTAAAGTTGTTTTTAAAAGATAATTTTAGTGTTATATTGAAAGTGTTAGTTTAGTGAAATATTTTTAGATTTATGGATATTTTTAGATTTTTGTTTAAAGATATTAAGATGGAAGATACTGAAGATATTTTAGCTGGGTTTTTTATTTTTAGATTTTTTTTGTTTTAGATATTTTTAAATATTTAAATTTGTCATTTTATAGATTTTTTAAGATACTTTTAAATTTTTTCTTGTTTTTTGTTTTAGATATTTTGGATATATTTAAATACATTTTAGCGGTTTTGTTTTACTTTTGTTTATTCCTTTTGTTATATTTAAGATTCTTTTTATATTTTTATTTATTTTATATTTTATTTTTATTTTTTTAAATTTTACATATTTTTGGATTTTAACAAGGTTTTTTTTTCAGATAAATTCTTTTCAAAAAAAATTTTTTTCCTCATTATAGATATTATTACATTTTTTACATTTTTAAAAGATGTTAGATATTTTTTTAGGTATTTTTTATATTTCTTATTTTGTTGTTTTTGGGTTTGCCTAACCCAGTCAGCAAGATGAGCTACAAAATAAGAAATACAGCTGGACATTAAAATGGGGCGGCGCGGTGGTTAGCGCTGTCGCCTCACAGCAAGAAGGTCCTGGGTTCGTTCCCCGGGTCACCCAGGGTGTCTTTCTGTGCGGAGTTTGCATGTTCTCCCCGTGCATGCACAGAAGATGATGAAAGCCTCGATCCAGCAGCTCCAAAACATCCTCCCACTGAGGAGGCTTGGACACCTTTAATGCCACCTCCAGAGGCAGAGCGTCACTCGAGGCCACACCCACACACCCTTTCCATCCAATCAGCTGAAACTGTGGGCGTGATCCTAGCAGATACGTGTTGCTTAGATCCATCCAGTTGAGGCTGAAGATGAAAAACCAAACATGCACATGAGGATCAATGTCCATAAACCAGTCCAGATTTTATAATATACACCCACTTTATTAGGAACACCTGCATATTCAGGCAATTATCCAATCAGCCAATGATGTTTCTGAAATCCTGAAACTGACACCGACAACCATCGCCATGGTTACAGTCATGGCGATTTTTCTCCATTCTGATGATTGATGTGAACATTATTAGGTGTTAATAAAGTGGCTGTTCCTGTGGAGTGTGTTTGTACTGGACTCGTCTCCCATTCCAATAATGGCTTCTCTGTGATTCTCTCCTGCTGCAGTGGAGCATAAATGCTCAGGCAGAGGAACACACCAGTCCTCCTGGTTCACCACACGTCTGAGCTGGAGGAGAGAGTGTCACATTAGCTCATGAGATACAGACTAACACAATACACAGTACAGACAGAAGGTGATGCTGATACACTCAACTTTCTCCTCAGAAGGCCGCAGATCTTGAAGTGGAGTGGGGAGATTTCAGCCATCATTACTCTCTGGAAAAGAAAAATCTCCTGAACTGCACAAAAATAATAATAAAATGATTGAGGATTAATGTGATTATTTTCATTTCTTTCTGTGCAGTTTCTCGTCGTTCTCTGGACAACACAGAAAGCCAGCAGAAGCAGAGCAGTAGGCTGGGACTGGCCTAAAGATGGAAATAAATAAATCCTCAGGATTTTATAAAGCAAGGACCTGGAGAAAGCAAATTACCAGTTTAGTCTCAGTACAGCACTTAATAAGGAGAAGTCGAGACTGAGTGTTTGAGCGACAGGTAAGCAGCCCTTAAGCAGGCCAGTCACAGGTGGAGCTGGTTAGCACTAACTACTGAGTGGCAGCTCTCTGTCTCCCTCTGGTGGTGAGCTCGGCCGTGGCAGCCTGCTCTTACAGAGGATCCACTTACTGATGTGGAAACAGGCAGCTGATGGCCAGCATTCCAGCTGGTTAGCGTCTGTATTAGCATAACATAATGTGTGTGTTTATAATCACTACATGATCACATAATGTCATCCCTGTAATGTATTAAATTATATCCATCCATCCATTATCTATAGCGCTTTATCCGTCTGGGTCGCGGGGAAGCTGGAGCCAATCCCAGCATGTTGG